>JANVCK010233633.1:0-17721 GCA_026546655.1 Epizoanthus illoricatus | reverse complement strand
GCCATAAAAGGAAGGGAAAAAACTCGGTCCATAACTTACCGTACGGACCTCGCACTCGGCTAATAAGAGGTATATATCTCATCATATCTCAAAATCTCTAAAGTCTGATTTTCACGAGAGACGCAAAAACTTGCACAATAGTCCCTATTTCACCATGAAACAGGCTTGACACAAGCATAAGCACTGACACATGCGCAAGAGTCCATATTTCACGGTGTAGAAAATAGGATTGACGCAAGCACAGGAATCAAGATGTTTCTTTACTTTATGCTTGCGCTTGTGCTTGGTTTTGTGTCTCGTGCTTATTTCACGGTTCGTTTTCACATGACGCATATCTCATGTGCTGGTGTTGTTCTGTCGTAAGTTCTACTGCCGCAAATTATAATTAATTCTTCGAGTTATTATTTGTTTGTCCTATGCTTAGAATCTTAAGAAATACTACATAATGTGGACATTTTGATAACAGCGGTGAAGTGGGGTTGTATTTGATCGAAAAACACGAACAAAAATAATGCAACAATCTCCAAAGGTTACTATAGCTGTTTTGCAACGACCGCTCCATTTAATCTCGACCCCAGAGCCCACGTTCCTATCTGGCCTGCGGCCTCTCTGGTGGAAGTGTAGCCAAGATCTAGCTAACTTGGCTGTACAGTGCCAGGGCTTGTCTCTTGCGCATGCGTGACAGCGAAGAGTTTCCCAAAGCTCTTCTCGCCGTCAGGTTAGGCATGCGCAATAGAGAGAAGAGCTCTGGGGTCGAAATTGCCGCTCCATTTTGTTTTGAGAACGATACGCATGCGCCTAGAGCACAGGTATCCCAAGCAAGGGGAACTTATATTGGGCGCCCGGTGTTTGTCAACATAAGCAAATGACGGTATGAAAATCTTATTCCTCAGCATGCACCCCAAATCACGGCTAAATCGCCACAGAAACACAATAAATACAAGCAAGTCGAGAAAACAGAACTATTTTATTGCTTTTCAGTACATTATAGGGATATTTCCATACATTGTTTCTATTGCTCAAACACTGTGCGCCCAATATAGGTTACTCATAGCTTGGGCTACCTGTGGATAAAGTTGATGAAGTGGGATCGGTTTTATGAGGTTCTTCAAGGTTTTTGACGACTTTTCTCCGCTTAAAACGTTAGAATTTTAATTTCGCTTCATCGGGCCATAGTTCCGTAGTTGATGGACTTCATGGATTTTTTGGAAATTTTTGAAATATAAACATTAAAGGAAAAACGGAGGGGAGAATTGAAAATTTTAAGAAAACTAAATGTTAGTAAAGGGCTTTTTGATAAATATTAATTTTCGTGGGTTAATATTAAATGGACGGGCATCACCTCATGTGATGTTTGGGGAGTGCACACTTGGGCATTTTGTTGCGTTTTTCCTTTTTTTCTCAAAAATAATCTTCACTTTTCCTTATTACCCATTAAAAATCCAACTAGCTGCCCCCTTAAATACACGTTGCAGAGAACAAAACTCGTTTGCCATTGCAAGACAAGTTTTATGAAAGATTAGACCATGCAAAATTCTTTACGTAATCGGTTCACGTCCGAGGCCAAAAGCTGTCTGAAACGATATTAGTTCTTGTAAAGTTACAACTTTAGCTACTTACTACAAATATTTCGAAAAATAAAAGCCATCGCCTTTCCAGATTTATTCACAGTTCAACAACAAAGGAATAAATTCAGTTTTACGCGGACACGACAGCAGCAAATGCTTGGGTTTTTTTTTCTTTTTTTTGCCATATTGGATAAACAAACTTTATTAAGGAGTTATACTGAAAATTCAGTCAACAAACTCGCTTCAGAAATTTTGTTTTGTCTGACTTATATCAGCCGGAAAATATACAAGCTCTAAGGACAAAATATGTTGCACAGCATCATGATAATGGAATAGATCAAGTTTCGTCTTGGTAATTGCTGCATATACACGTTTTTCGTTTCTAGTCCCAGATTATTAATATAAATTATCGCAACTTCCTTTTGCCACATAGCGGTGGTCTTTTGGTATTGTTGGTCAGTTACCCAGCTAACAGAAGCCGTTGCTTATTGTATTGCGATTGTGGTAGATGGGTATACATGTATCTCCTTTTGTCCTTTGAAAAGCCGGTTGCTCGTGCAAGCAGCTGAAATATAATTGTTGAGTACCCTCAATAGCTTGTGCATAGGTCTTTTTTCCCTTCGAATTTTTCTTAAAGTGAAGACAGAAATAAACGCGTTTGCTGGTACATGCATGGCAGACTGAAATCTCTGTTCATATTAAATAAAGTTATTATTACCCGCCCTAATTGTTATAGAATAGTTGTAAGTCAAATAAAGAATTCCTGTGATATGCAAATAAGCACCTGACAAATGTTCTACCTGTACCATGTGCCACGGAAATCCAAGTTTTTCTTACCGTAATATTTAATACAGAATTAGTTTGAAACACAAGCAATACTCACTATACCACCGTTCTATATTTCAAACTGATTCTGAAGTGATTGTCTAAAAATATCTCTTCGTTTTCGCTTGGGTGCCATTCCAGTAAAATTGACCGTAATATATATTTATCAGTTGCTGGACGTTTCTATCATTGAGAACATATATTTAAGGGAATCATCAAACTCTTTTTTCAGAAATCAGCGGGGCTGCACGAGAAATGTCTTGTAACATTTATACAGTCGTCTTTAATTTCGGCCTGCAAACTGAAGTCACACGTTTGACAAACTGACACTGAGGTACGCTTTTCTGTTCTCAAACTCAAGATTTGCCCGTTTAAGGAAGTACTACCAGACCATGTGTCCCAGATTGAGCTGAGATGATATATATACTGGAATTTCTTATCCGCTCATTTCTGTGAAATATGGCCAAGTGTCATCAAATAAGTAACTCAATTCGATGAAAATATTCTACAAAGCAAAACAGAACAAGTGATTTTGAGCTAAAGTGCAGGATGGCACAGATGGAAGTGGATTACGAATCACCTGCACCAAATGTCATCAAATAAATAACTCAACTCGATGAAAATATTCCTATAAAAGCAAAGCAGAGCAAGTGATTTTGAGCTAAAATGCGGGATGGCGCAAATGGAAGTGGATTATGAATCACCTGCACCAAATGTCATCAAATAAACAACTCAATTCGATGAAAATATTCTACAAAGCAAAACAGAACAAGTGATTTTGAGCTAAAGTGCAGGATGGCACAGATGGAGGTGCATTTTTAGAAATCTTAAAATATTCATCAAACTTGATATCAGCACCCGGGATGGGAAATTAAGATTGCCATAAATAGTTGTATACGCCTATTTTTAATCAGAACCAGTAAATTTTGGAAGAGCCTGAGGTTGTTCTGAATTCAGCTCATACATTTTCTTAAAATTTTCGGGCAAATTTGAGCCTCAGTGTTCTTATAAAGTTGTTCTTATAAAATGAAAAGGTCGTGGGGCCGTCTACCATGACTTGTTATAGTCTATCTTTGTTTCCATTCGCTACATTTCGCAACGCCTTATTTCTATTTGAAGAACTTAAAACATTTCTTACTTTGTTTCAGATAAAACAGCTTTGTCAATGACCCTTTGCGGACCAAGGCTAATAATACACACTTTGTACTTCTACACTTTTGTTATACGGGACTAATTTACTGCAAGTGGAATCATTGTTACATTATATATATATATATATTAAATACTCCGTGACTTCCTTTGTTTCCAGATGCAGTTGGTCATTTAATAATAATAATAATTTCGCTCCAAAAAGCCTGACAAATTACCGATTGATGAATATGCGCACCTGACAGTACCGAATGTGGCCAACAGGTGCTGGTCAATCGGTCCACAGCTGCTCAGGAACTACGTCTTTCGGTCTTTTATTTTTATCATGTTTAACGTCTATAATACAGAATTAGTTTCGGATACTTGCTGGTGGTAGCTGTTAATCAAAGACAATTATCAAAAGAAAAACTTTCCCTTTAAGGAGGCTTACAGGATAACTCTGCTAGACTAGTTCCTATTAAAAGTAGGTTTTCTTCGTCGACGAGTAGGGCAAATAATGGAATTGATCAACTAAAAGTATATATGGAATGCTTTTTGCCATAAAGGTGAAAATTTGAGTTGATTTCGAGCTTTAGCCCTTCGTCAAAGCTAGCGGCTAGTCATTGTGTTCCTCTTCTGCTCTGACGAAGGGCTAGCGTCCGAAATATCAGCGCAAATCTTAATTCCACCCTCAAAACAAAAAAACACGACATATGTCATATCAAATTTCAGTTGATCAATCCTATTACCTATCTTAGATAGCATAGGTTACATTTCGAGCGACACTTCTCCTCTTCTGGGCTTCCGCTCAACTAGTTCTCTTAGCGTGCTACTCCTCCGGAACTCGGAATAATCGCCCTCATGTACAACCATGTTAATGCGGAAGTCGTGTCCATGATTTATCTTTTTGGGACTGATCATGCAAGCAGAAGAGTATTATAAAAGTTATTGTGATTTACACAGCTCGTACTGATACATTTTATGGTCATTTCGAACAATACTATTGTAGACAATATACGATCGTGGACAAAAGTTGTTGGGACGTCCCACTCAAGGCTTATGAAAACATTCTAAACGCATATTTTAGCTCATGCTGCTTTTAAAACGATTCGGAAAATGGAACTATAGCTCCCCCGTCCTCCCCCATTGAATGCTGCGCCCTCTAGGGGACCACTGTTTGGTATATTTTAAAATCCGATGAAATGAACCAACTTTGAGTCGGGGGCGGGGGAATGTCTTGTCATCCCAACAATTTTGTTCACGGTTGCAGTTGCGCGCGTGGGGAGAGCATTTGTGTGAATGTCATTTTCGTGACATTGCTGAGTTTCTACTGACTGAACTCTGTAGTTCCTCCTGATTGCAATCGATTTTATGGCTTGCAGTGGCTTATCCCTTGAGGCTAAGGAAGCAGTTTAACCCCTCCTCTCCCCCTCCCGCAATGTACAAGATTGACCATAAAGTGGTCGAGACTGACACGCCTCGGGGCCTTATCCTTCAAAGTTGGCAAAGTTTACAAAATGCGTTTTGACTTTTGGCAAATGGCTTTTGAGTAAGTGCGACAAGGCGCACGTAAAGCTGTTTTGAGGCTCTTTATCATTTTGTTCTATCAATTTTTTCCGAACCGTCTTTGTTTGGGGAAATGTTTAATAAATAATAAATTATTTGCCCTTCTACCAAACTTTACATGCCTGTAACGGTACTGAAAGTTTATAAAGTAACTTTTTAAAGTGCTTGGATCCAGAGATTCATTGCTATCATGCAAATTTTCGTTAAATATTGATGAAAAAGAAACCGATGGGTTTCCCGTTTTTCTTCTTTCTTGCATTGTTTTCTAAATTAGTCACTTTTTATACCAAGACCAGCCAGTGATTTTAATGCAAACAATACATACCAGTATTTCAAGTCCTTTGACGAATGTTTCTAGTTTAAACTTAATCCGAGGTGAAAGCAAATTCGATTTGAAATATTTTTAACTGATGTATACTCAGCATTACTGCCAAAGTAACTCCAAATTAATCGCCATGATAGCGAACCTGGAATATTTTCAGTTTCACTTCCACACAATTCAGTTTAATCAAATGTGATTGGGGTGTTAAAAAATAAAGAGAGAATGAAAGGCAGAATTGGGTTGTTATTACAATATTACCAAGACAAGTCGGTGGGACGAAAGTAATGCTGAATATACCACCTGTTCTGTGACGCTTTTATTGGCATTTGAGCATACATTATACATGTACTGAATTTAGTAACTATTGACTTTGACACTCTTTGTCTTACTTCTCTAAAAATAACCATATATTAGCATCTGCCGAAATAGCAGTAAGAGTTCTTAAAATTATTTTCCCTCTAAATCCTCTTTTATAAATTCCATTCACTTTTCATATATCGAAACATACTTTTATAATAATTATCATTAACAATCTCAGATCGTCTCAACTGATCCTAACAAAGAATCTGTACAAATTAGTATCAAATACGCATGATTCAATAGAATACTTGTTCTCTCTTCAACTCTAGCAAATTTTTAAAAGGCATATTTTCCTGTGGGATCTGTTGCCTGTCCTTGAATTTCATTGCGTTAGTAGTGCTGCCCGAGTCTTGGTTGCCCGATTTGTCCATAAAATATGAATGATGAATTCGGATATGCGTGCGCAAGTTACTGGAACTGATAAATTTCCAGTTACAGATTGAGCACTTGTACGGCTTTTCCCCAGTATGTGTGAGAATGTGTGACTGCAGATTTCCTGAGGTAGTGAACGCCTTTGAGCATTGTTTGCACTTGTAAGGCCGTTCGCCAGTGTGTATTCTTACGTGACGCCGCAAGTCGCTGGAACTGACAAACGCTTTGGGGCAGTAAGAGCATTTGTGTGGTTTTTCACCGGTGTGGGTTAGAATATGTCTCTGGAGGTTAGTGAGCTGAGCAAAACCACGACAGCAGATATTACAAGTGTATGGTTTCTCGCCGGTGTGAATTCTGTTGTGAATCTTGAGGTGGGCTGCGAGCGCAAAGGCCTTTGGGCATTTCTGGCATTTGTATGGTTTTTGGCCTGTGTGGATTAACACGTGTCGTTGAAAGTTCCATGATCGAGTGAAGACTTTACTGCAATGCTGGCATGTGTATGGTTTGTCCCCGTTAGCATTGTCTTGTTCTTTATCCTCCTTCATCTCCGTGAACATTTCCGTTTTGAGGTCCTTAGCAGAGTTCTCCGAAGGCCATTCGCTTTCTACTTTTCTTTCCTGAGGCTCACGTTTTATGACACTTTCTCGTCTCTGTTCTTGGACGAACTGCTGGTTTGGAAAGCTGGGGTTACTGGGTAGAGTAGGGTTAAAACTTCCAACAACCTGATAGTAAGCAGCCGCTATTGGTTCAAATGTTGGAGGAACCGAGTCGCTTGGACTATCTATAAAGGCAAAATTGGAAGAATGTCAGCAACTGTTTACTTTCTAAACACCTCATCAACAAAACAGGATCATAAATATGTATATAGCTAACCCTATGTATGCGAGTAATTACACTGGAAAAGCTTTAACTGCAAGTAAAAACATTAGCCACAGTTCATGGTCAGTTCATGTATTAAAACAGCTTGCACACGCACACACAAAATGTTTAAATTTGGTAATGTTCACTAAGAATTCATACTTCAAGAAGGTTTGCATCAGCATTTAAATGTTTTGAGCTGTCAACTGGTATAATGATCGACTGTCAAAATGTGTTCCCTTTGCAATATTTGCGCCAAAGTTATTACCGTAAGGAGAATTATTTCTATCTATCTCCAGCGTGAAATACAACAAGGAAACATCTTATTTCTAAGAATCACTTTCATTACCACAATTGATCATGCAACCTGCTTGTGGACATAAGAATCTTTGCTTTTCCTTTGGTAATGCGTCAAAAGAGAACCAAATTAGGTTTTACAAATTTGTCATTTCTGACCGATACAACACATAGAAACCGCAAGCGAATACTTTAAACACCGCAAAGAAACATTAGGAATCATTAGAAGAGGTTTTAATGGTCTCTCTAGTTAGTTTTGTGTCGAAAACAAAACGTTTGTTGCAGTCATCCATTGTTAATAATTAATTGGTTAAAATACCTTTTCACAATAATCACAAAGAATCTACACGGCTTTTCAAAGTAATTATTCCTCAAGTTTAACTCCATTTTCAAAATAGATGAATCGAGAAAGAATTAAGTTAACACTTTTAAATGTGTTAGCATTTAAACTTCATTATTTGTGGAAGATTTGGTAAAATGAAAGATCCCTAATGATTTCTGAGATTGGGCAACTTTTGAACAAAGCAACGAGTAAATGACACTTCTTGGGTATTACAAACCCGAAAAAGGTTAAATGTGTAGATAATTGCCTTTCTTAGAATGTCAAATTTATTACTAAAATGTTCAAAAGGGCCTAAGATAGAATGCGAAGCAGGAAAGTAGTGGTTGCAAAAATTTGAAGTCATGAACGGTTCAGATTAATAATTCAGAGTTATTATCAAAGACATTTAAACGCAGAGAACAGATCGAAAGACCTTGTTTTAGATCGAGGAGAGCACGTAAAATTAAAAATAACAAATGTAAGACAACTCGAGTCTAGTGATTCAGAAATAAATTAGACGTCACTCGACTTAAAAGCTTAAAAACACCCTTTTGATTGGAGTAGAAAAATACTGAAAAGCTTTGTGGAATCGTACGCAGGTTGATGACTTGTAGCGAGCGGGTGATACGTGCTAGTTAAATTGAGTTTCGAAGGATGTGTAGAGAATTCCACAAGAAATATCCTTACAAACAAAAATTTACTTAGATTCTAATTGGGAACTTGTTCCGTTTACTTCTAGTTTTGGGAGTATTTAACATCTATAGCTACGAAACGAACGAGCGACATTTGAAGTCGACAGATCGGCTAAAGTAATTTCACATCAAATGCTCACTACTGAAAGGAACATTTTAAAACCGCTTCTTCCTTTTTGAAATAATACACCAATAAGGAAAACTAAGGTTATTTAATAAAAGTGCAAACATAAAATGCAACTATTAATTCTCAAAAATTAAAACCGCAAGATATTTTATTTTTATGCATATTGCCAAATTATCCCAAGAGAAATTATCGGAAAACGTTTTACTCACCGAAGTAGCTGAAGTTTGGTTTCTTAAACTCCTTCTTCTTTATCAGGAAGGACCGCGGCATAGTGAAAGCGGCTTTGCGAGTTTTTGGATAATTTGGTTGATCTTGATGTGACGTTTAAGCCGAATGGGACTGAGCCGATCAAATCTGGGTTGGGTTAAAGTAACTGTAGTTCTGTGCTGAGTGCGGTGAGTAACCTTGAGTAGTTGGCTGAAACTGAGCAGTTGGAATGTATACTGGCTTATTATAGGCTGAAGTTTGGGGCAGGTGCGGTGCTAATGATTTATAAACAATATCCCACTTGTTTGAGCTGACCAAATCTCATTTAAGGCACCGCGACCGGTCGAGCCATCCTTGAACACGACAAAGGCTCATACAATCTCGCATTTCAAATAACTTTGTTTCGCACGGTCACAGTTCGCTATTGATTTATTAAAGACCTGTTAAGGCTCATTAAGCATTCAATACCCGGCAGGTTGTGGAACTATAGAGGGCAAATGGTAAATCGCGCTGCCGTGGACAATGGGCCGAGTCCAATCTTCGACCGCGCTGTCTCATCGCGTATGCATGATGTGCCTCGTCATTTGCCTTGCTCATAGCTCGGCCACCAGCGACCAACCAATCACAGCACGCGCTACAACATACTTCTCGCATGAGAGTAGTAAGTACGAAATTATCCTCCACTGACATTAAAATTTTAACGTTGGCAAGAAAATTCACACGAATACCTTTATTATTGGTCGGAAATGAGCCTTCAAAGTGTATTCTAGAAGCGGTCAGTGATAGCAGATAGGAATACTGATGTCATCGGCCCTATCATTTTTATGCAGGGGAATTACTTTATTATGGATCTCGTTGTTCCTTTGTTCGCTCAAAGTTTCAATTCCCATACATTACCAAGCATGAAGGTATATTATTCGCCGAGAGCCATGCCATGTCAATTATTCATACAGAGTGAAGATGTATTGTTCAGACTGACAAAAACGGATCTTTTTAACTCCTTTTATCCTCTATTAATTTTCTATTTCCGATGGGCCCCATCCGTGGGTTTTATTCAACAGTCCTCCTGACAATTTTATCCTAAAAGAGCAACTGAACGAATCAAAGGAATCCTTGGAGCACGAAATTGGGGTATTCTTAGCTAATTTGTACTCTCTAAAGAAAGTTGTCTTTGTCTCGAGCCGAGTTCACCGGCTTTCAGCACTTAGCAACGGAGAAAAGCACACAAAAAGAAATACAGGTCTGCGCTAATCCGGGTGGTGTTCTGTTCTCAGCATGTACCACCAGCACGCCGGTAGCGCAAGTTTACTTGCAGAACACTGGATAAGAAAGGCACGTGCATGGCGAGCCTACCAGTCGAAGCCAGGTGTAGAGCGTTACTACCAATTCTCACACAAAAGGTTGGGTTTTCTGTCTCAACAATAGGCCGACAAGATGGGTATAAAGAAATTTCATCACACTCGCTAGATAATCCAAGCTTGTTGGACTGAGATATTTAAACAGCAGACACGTGCCCGCATGGACGAATGATCATTTAGCAAACAGCTATAGCTGACTGGATGTTCAGAAACGCAAAAGATAAACACTTAGGCGAGTTTTCATTTTAAACATGTATATTTAATTCCGAAGAAGTTCAACAAAGAGAGTTGGAGCTGCCAGTTTAAAAGCCTGTAGTTCTAATATTGTATAGTAAGCTAGCGTGCCGTGCATACGCTTCAGTAAGAGAGGGCGACAATGACTTTGTTGATATTTCGCTTGGTGGACAACTGTGGAGCCATTCTCTAGCGTTGCCTTGAGGGTTAACCCTATCGTTTAAATGGTCTTTTATCTCCTTGTTATTGGATGACGAGTTAATAAAGCGAGATTTATTACCAAGGTTTATCGACTGTTTAAGTTATCGGAATAGTGCGTCAAAAGTATTAAATTAGTGCAAATAGTTATAAAATGTTTCTCATATTGTGATAGTTTCAAAGTTTTAAGAGTTTTCTAGTAATGAATCTCTACTCATCGTTCTGTCTCTCTCCATGACTTCTCAACTAAAACCAAAGGAATAAAGAAAAAGGATTAACAGTGCTTTATTTATCAAGAATCTGAAGTGCCGGCTAGTATTGCCGGCTCGCTTGGCAACATATTAGCCAGCCTAGCGCGTGCCAGCCATAACAATTCAATGCTTTACAAGTAGGATAAGTAAACAATTTAGTGACTATTGGTTAAACTAATTGTTCAAGCGTTTGTGTATATTTTGAGCACCGCCAAAACCTCCTCGGTAAGGCCAATATCTTGGCATCACCCAGTTGAGCTTCTAAATATTGCAACGGTATAAGAAAAAAGGAAGTCTTTGTTTGAATAACAACAATACTCGCCGACGTAGAAAACCTAGTTTTTTAGAAAAAACACTCAGTCTACCAGAGTTTATTCAAACAAAGTTCGTCAGAACATTTTAAAACCCAGTAAAGGTCTAGGGAGCCTTGTTATCTTTTTGTCCACATTTATCTGTTCCACAAACACAAGCAGATTACTTTATTCAGTATCTCAGTCATGTCTTTGGGTTAGTTATAATTATCGGTCACAAAGAGGATCCAAATTCCTGGTCGCTGATATTTGTATTCGTGACGGGAATGGGACAGATTGCTTGTATGATATGAATTGGTCAACTATACTACATTTATTCAAAGAGGTGAAAATGCTGAAAATTATGGGGCAATCAAAAATTAGTTTGTCACAACACAAGAATTTCAAAATTAACCGAGTGAAAAATATTACTAAATTTATTTCCCTTTTGCATGGCGCTGTTTTGCGAGATCCGTATATAGACCCCATAAATTCTAAAATAATTATTCAGTATCTAATGACTCTTACTGTCGGGGTCCCTGAAAAAGCATTAAAGATGTATTAGGAAAGTCCGGTACCAGAAGCCATTGGTATTGTTCTATTCTTAGCCTATTTTGCTGGAGGAGTTGGCAGAAGGTTCGATTTGCGCATGAGATACTTCAAAACTAAAACCTGCTTTGATTATCAGATCTTTGTTCGATAGAGTGTGCTTCTTTGCCAGCGGAGTAATCATTATGCCGACTGCCGAGTAGTGGGCTTGAAACAAAATCAAGAAACATGTTGTAATAGTGCCAAAGAAAATGCTCAGTTGGTAAGGTAATACTGCATGGGTGTGATGCTTGTTGCGATGGGCTTGGGGATTCCTAATCGGATTCATTTAGGCCATGAAAGCAAAATAGAATTTGCGCCCAGCAGAAATAGCGGACTCATGGGGACAACAGTGTGCGCGTGGTTGGCTCAGTCGGTAAGATCTCCGACTCCCATCCAGAAGGTCCCGGATTCAATCCCTGGCCTTGCCGAGGGTTGAATTTGTGCGACCTTCTTTCGCCACGCCGTCGGTGGACAGGGACGTTAAGCCGTTGGTCTAGTCTCTTGACGGTCTATCGGGGGACTTAAAAGAACCCATACACTTGTCGATAGGAGTAGGCTAATGCCATGTTGTGGTCTGTTTACTGAGGGCACTACTCAACGTCTCAGACAATAATTGTTGTGAACCGCATTCAGCGGTCTGGCTATAAGACCCTCAACAACTGGAACCTTGTACTTCATGCAAACAGATAGCTGAAAAGCCCAGCGAGGAGCACCTGTATATATCTGTATCCGTATATCTATTGCTCGTTGCGAACTGGTCACAAGTAATACACCAGAATTTATTCACGTTTTTGATTGAATGACTCGGTTCCATAACGGAACAAATCTTTTGCGACGGCAGAACAGTTAAAAAGAAAATATTTTGCCATGCATAAAATGAACTCTTGCCAAATGCAAAGCTATGATGTGCTGCAGTGATGAAAAAAACCCAAGAATATTCAAGCAAAGTTCGTTCGATTCAGAGCGTTTGCAAACCCCGTGAGGATACTGTGCTTGTCTTTTTATCCACTATCTCCTTAGGTCAGACTGTCCCACGAACAAAAGCAGATCACTGTATTTCTTTCTTAATAGCGTCTTTGAGTTTAAAATTTTTAACCACAAGAACTGTAAACGGCGGAATAATTCCCAAAGTGGACCCGAATTGCCGGTCGGCCGATATTCGCATACTCGACCGGTTTGGGACAGATAGCTTGTGTGGTATGAATTGGTCAACTATGCTACATTTATTCAAAGAGGTTAGAATGAGGATTGGCAATTGAAGAAATTTGTCACAAGAAGTACAAAACTACCCGAATTAAAAATATTGCTTTAAACACCGCGGGCGTTTTTACAAAGTACTATTTTGCAAGTTTCGTAAAATACAAAGATCCAATAAAACAGTAATCGGACTCGGTATTCAGTATCTAAAGACTGTTAGAACTGTCAAGGTCATTGAAAAGCATTAAAGATGTATTAGGAAAGTCCGGTACCAGAAGCCATTGGCATTGTTCGATTCTGAGCCTATTTTGCTTGGGGACTTGGCAAAAGGGTTGAGTTTAGTTGTGCATTTCAAAATTGAAATCGACGAACTGCATGATAATTTGAAAGCAAGGAGTATTTGCTAAGACGCAAGTGCATAGCGAAGAGTCTAGTCATTCACTCTAACATTATTCAGACATTCCGTAGCGGAACTTTGTGTAAGCGGGACTTATTAGAGGTTATAATGTAAAACGTTTGATTAGATTTCATAACATTTGCGTGAGTTTTTATATCTGTACGATTCAAAGGAATATCTCCTCTGTCTAAACTAAATGATGGCATTCAGATCAACTAAAAGTTGATCGGTGCTATGTATTTTTACCGTGAGGGCCGGGAAGGTTTGAGCTGATGTTGGAAGGTCTAGCCCTTCGTCAGAGAAAAAGGATATACATACTTTTAGAACCTGCAAGGCATTGAGGTCATTTGAACAAACTATCAATACCGAGTCTGCTCTGACAAAGAGCTAGCGCTCAAAACATCAGCTCAAATCTTCCGTCCTCGCGGCGAAAAATATAACACATCACCTTTTAGTTGATCAATTCCATCATTTAGCTTACTCGCCGACGTATAGAAAACCTAGTTTTTAGTCAGTATAGAAACTAGTCTATAACAGTTATCTAAACTTAACTGTGGACGAAACGTCCAACATACTTAGACTCGGTAATGATAATTTATTCCAGTGGCCTCAATGCATGCCAACGTGTGTAGTGATAATAAGAATATACCCGGCAGTATGCTGGCATAAGAGATTAGTTGGTAATGATCTGTTAGTCAGGTGGATGAATAGACAAAGTGAGTTACTTTGTTTTATATTGGACAAAACTCAGAAAGATGTCGTCTGCAGAGAGACATGATATGAATCTCGTTTAGGAAGCGAACCGAAAACTGAAGAGGCCTGAAAGTCTCACCGATCCTAACTAAATTTGTCGGGTGTGAGTCTGGCCGTCTTATGGCTGATCCAGAAAAATTTGTTTGCCCTCCCCCTCCCTACGTAGTTATCAGCTACACTGATTTAGTGATTAAAAACGGCTTATAGTTCGGTTAAAGTCTAATTATGCATATGTAAATCTTTTTTACAAGATTTTTATTATTTTCTGTGTCTTGCAGAGATGGGTCTCAACCCTCTGCAGGACTATTAAATATTTTGATAAAGGGAAAGGTAAAGTCAAGCAGGACTGAAACCTTTATGGTCGGACTGACGCCCAAACTGAAGTTTGGCCGGCGGAATTCAGTTGTGCAAAATCGAAGCTTACCTTGTGTAAAAAGGAGGAAGACTGAAAGATTCCGAAGTTGTTAGACTACAAAGAGTAGGATTATAGCTGCTTTGATTATCAGCTCTTTGTTCAATAGAGTGTGTTTTTTGGCAGCGAAGTGATCATTATGCTCACTGTCGAGTAGTGGGCTTACTGAACAAAACCAAGAAATATGTTGTAATAGTGCCAAAGGAAATGGCCAGTTGACAAGGTAAAACAACATGAACAGTGTGCTGCTTGTTGTGTTGTGATGGGCTTGGAGATTTCTACTGATGGGGTTCAGTAAGGCCATGAAAACTGCCTTTTGGAAACAAGATATAATTTACGCCTAATATATAGAAAGAGATTTCTGGCGACACAAAAGTGATCAGGTTATTGCTTGTCTCGGAGTGGTCACAAGCAAGACACCAGAATTTATTATACGATTTCCATTCGCAACGAAACAAGAATTTTAGAATTTGGGTTCAATAGTTCTTTATTAATTTGGAATATATTTTGCAATAAAAAAGTTTGCCGTCAAAAGTTGAAGATAGTAAACGGCTTAAAGTAACTTTTACCTTTGAGAGGTATCTGTTCAACTACAGGTGACTTCTTCTGAGCATGAAATTATTCTAAATGCATAAAGTACGACCGGGACAAAGTTTGAGGATAAGCACTTGTCGAAATGTGTTTTCAAAACCCTTTACTATTGGCAATACGTCTTAGTATTGGTACAAAGAGAAAGGCCTTTTTTCCCTGTCAAATTCTGATTGGAAACAAACATTTCTCGGGTCAGCGGTTGAAGCCAGTAACACCTGAGTGTGGAACACGGAACAACACGGAACTACGCTGAAAACGTAACCTGTCTTTTGTTAGGAATACTAAAACAGCCCAACAACTTCGCCGATGGGGAGTTCTGTCAGTAAAACAAAAGATAGTGGAGATAATGGAAAATTTGGCTTCAAGAACTTGGCGAATACAACTCTATAATTTCTGTTTTGCTTCAAGCGTTATAGTATTATATGGAAATGCGGCTGAGCCTGAGTCTGTCGGCACAATGTGCGTTTTAACGCAACATGTGGCACATTTTGATGTGAATTAAAACCTTTTTTAAAAAAGATATGCCTTTTACTCCACTAATAGTTTAGTGTTAAATCTTGAGAAGATAAGCAACACATAGACGGTTGCAGAAGTAAAAAGCGACAAGCATATAAGATATGGCGTTTTAAATAATTTCTAAGAGATAAAAACTGACAAGAAGAAACCAACAACGAGCGTCAGGCTTTCGTGTAGCAGGTGATATGTAACCGCTTGTGGTTTCAAATGCTACTGAAATCTCGCTAATCACCAATATGAGACGAACTTTTATAAGGGACTCGAACTTGCACGCAACCAAGTTCAGTATATATTAATAATCATCTTGATTTGCGCGAAACACTGTAATATAACTTAGTTTGGTTTTGGATACAAAAACATATCGGACCTCTAACACAATTTTTGGACTAGATGCCATCTATTTACTGCTTCGTCCAGAAACCTGCATGTCTTTTTGACGAACAGTTAGAAAACATATAACGGCATAATTGTAGTCAGTATGTTGGGTAACTCTGTTTGTTCTAATTGAATATCTAGGTTCAGTTTATGAACTTAGCTTCGCGGTAGCGATCTCGGAATAGTTTTGACGTACTGAGTATTAAATCAGTATATTTCTACGATTTACTATAGTATCGCCTAATATTTGTATATGTGCTGTCTATATAAACCGATAGAAACGCCGGATCTTTTTTAAACTTGACTGACGCATATGTACCAGTGTGATACCGACTGACAAGTTTATTGCATTGTGGTTATAGGATTGCTAATGTATTAGTGAGAGGAATAAAATCGTTTCCCCGCTCTGGTCCAGTATTATTTTCCGTGTTGTTTTTACAGGTGGTCTTCTACCGTGCCCGCATGATATGCGGCTTTTGAAGATCTCTATATAAACGGACCCCTAAACACGATATAGCTTCAGCAGATTAGTCACTTTATAGTACAGTTGATTGATGGCAATCTGAAATCAGTAGCAAATGATTTACGGAGGTATCTTGCCGTTACTGGAAGCTCGCTGTAAATACCGCAAGAAACATGCAATTTATACACTACAAGACAACTTGACACACAGACGTCTATATTTCACTAAGGCCCCGTCGACACCAATACGTTTCAAAAGCCTCCGTTTTCGAAACGTATTAGTGTGAACGGGGCCAAGGAGGCCGTTTTTGCTTTAATGCGTTTTCAAAACTCTCCACTTTGCGAAGCGTTTTCTAAAGCCTCCATTTTTGGTAAGAACGATCAGCGTTTTCGATCATTCTAGTGTGGACGACCGGCACAAACGCCTAAAAAAGTATGCGTTTTCATGCAGAAACGGATTGGTGTGGAAGAGGGTTAATACAATGACGGATATTTTGGAACACGGACAGTGATGTCATTTATTAATTATAGAAAGTCGAATTTAAAGAGCTTATAGCAAAATTCAATTTCGTTCCCAGAGCCCACGTTCTTTTAGGCCTGCGGCGAGGAACGAAGGGTTCTGGGAACTTCCACATGATAGCGCATGCGCATCGAGAAGTCCGTGTATAACCCACAGGCGCTGGTGGGCCAAAAGTCTTTGGATCGCTGACTCTTACTGTGGATACTCCCAGAGCCCTTCGTTCCTCGCCGCAGGCCTAAGAGAACGCGGGCTCTGGGAACGAAATTGAATTTTGCTATAAGCTCTTTAAATTTGGGAACGAGACTGAGCAAAATTGTAAAAGTTTACAACGTTACATTTTCTCCAAATATTTCTTTGAGGTATAAGTTTGTATATTCAGAAGTAGTAAGTTAAGTTATGTTTTTGTCACACAGTGTGACACTGTCGTACAAAGAAGGCCATGGTTATAACTGCATAGAACCGAAATAAAACTCGCACTGTCATTGGCTAAAACAGTACAAGCATGTTTAACACTCAGAACAGAAATACGGCAGAATTTGATTTTGTGTGTGTGTGGGGGGGGGGAGGGGGGTAAGAATTTGTAAAAAAAATTACACGAACCGAAAAGTCCAAAAATAATTGCATGAAACAAAATTATAAAGAAAGAAGAGAGAGAGAAAGAGAGGGAAAAGCGGAAAAAAAAATTGGAGGCCCATGCCAGAGCAAAAAAAAGTTGCCTGCAAATCATTCTTTCACCCCACCCCCTCCCACGATATCAAATGGTCCGTCCCTTAGCAAAGTTCTAAAGTATAGTAGATTCTACTGCATGTAATAAACATTTTCATTACAGAAATGCGTTCTGTATAAGACTATAAAGCTGGCAATAACGCTGTTAATAGATTAGCTCGTTTCAGCTTCGGAGATACCGTGGAAGGTGGTGGATTGCGTGGAAC
>JANVCK010233522.1:0-17722 GCA_026546655.1 Epizoanthus illoricatus | reverse complement strand
TCGAAACGTCAGTCACCACCAACAGTCCTTCTCAGGACTACACTAACCCGGACGATCACTCTACTGCAAACAGATGTATGTGTACTGGTGGGAGCAATACTTGCAGAAACCTGTTACTTACCAATATCATGGCCACATGTGAAAACCTTTCATATGTCTGGCATATATAAGATAGCCCAGTCTCATCTAGTAGAATCTTTTGAAGGATGAATGTTGCTACCTACAGTGGAATCAAGTCAATAATGAATATTTGATGATGTAATCCTACTTGTACCATTTGAACAAAACTGCTGAATATTTGCTCTGTAAATCAGAGAATAAAAAGTATATCCTATAGTTCTCCCTGCAACACAAGTCAGAGAGAAAGGCCTCCAGAACGGTGTTTGTGCACAAACCAGTTTTTCCTCTTTTGCTCTGACAAAGGGCTAGTGCTCGAAACGTCAGCTAAAACCTTTCACCCTCACAGCGATAAACCTAACATATCAACTTTTAGTTGATCAATCCCATCATTTGGCCTACTCGCCGACATAGAAAACCTAGTTTTTTAAAAAACTAGTCTACCTTAGTTTCCCTTGTACTTTGCATAATTCTAGTCACAGTCTGCTCTTCCCTACAGAAGTACATGTTCAGCCAAATACCGTACATACCCATATATAGGCTGCACCCTTAGCTAAGCCACACCCCAAACTGTGAGCCAATTTTTTGGGGAAAAAAGATTTTGCCTCAAAATGAAGTATGGATGGAAGTATCTGCTTCTGCGTCGACTACAGAAAGCTAAATGCAGTCACAAGCAAAGACTGCAGTCTATTTTATTCCAAATAGCTGAAACATCTCCTGTAAAGTGCAAGTGTCACAATGATTTTGCACAAACTCTATACATATCAAATAAATGTTTTACCTTTGAAAATTATGGATATTTATGACCTGTAATTGCTTGTACCCTTTGATAGGCCACACCCCTAACTTTGGACCAGAAATCTAGTAAAAAACTGTGGTCTATACATGGGTGTATACGGTAAGGAAATAATTTTTTTTAACAACAAACCAAATTACCCTTACCAGCATTTCAGTCATGTATTCTTCATGCACAGTATAATTATGTAATTTCTAATTGTGGCTTCAATCCTCACCCACAGAAAATGTCATACTTTCTATTTATTTACCCCATAGCAATGATCAGTGCAATGCCATCAAACCAAAATAAGTGCTTACAGTTTTTGACAGCTCACTTCCTGATTCCATAATGCGTAAACACAGAGGAATGATTTCAGTTGTCAGGAGGAAGTTGATTACTTCAGGCTCATCAGTCTGTACAAGATAAGTGAACAAGAAAATGTGAGTAAAGCCTACTCCAATGTAGCATTAGAGAAGCCAAAAATTATAGCTTATCAGCTGCCCTCTGTCTCCAATGGAGCCAAAACTCAATATTTTAAAACATCAGTCTTGAATACTCTGTCTCCTAAGCTAAAAGGTAAAATCCTTTAATTTTCTGCATTAAAAATGTCACTAGTAGGGGGTGGTACCATGCACTGACAGCTGTCTCACGAAAAAGTGGGTCCCTATCTGGGGCATGTGTTTTGACCTGTTCCCTAAGTGGGGCAAATGTGTGACAGTCACATAAAACAGGATACTTTGCAACAGAAATAATACATAAAAAATCAAATTATTCTGTGTACAATCAGAGCAAGTATATCTTCAGACATTTCGAAAGTCATATTTAGTAATACCATACAAACAACAAATATACTATAAACAATAATTCATAATTGAACATTAAACACTCCTCTTAGAAAAATTTAGCTCCTGTGTCAAGAAACAACTTCCCTTTCAAATGATGTACATGAATCACAGTGTACCTTGACAAGTGCGCCGACCACACCCAGGCTGGTGAGCCGAAGGTACTCAAACGGCCTTGTCTTGCTTGTTGTATGGAGGAATGGGTAAAGAAACAGTGGAATATGTGCTGCAACAGTAATGATATTTATTAGTTGACTGCAAAACTTGTAAACAGAATTACATAAATTTACAAAGTTACAAAACTTGAAATTGTTTCCATTGGTTACTATAAGTTACTTAGATTGCTTCATTCAATGATTTCAAACATATAAATATATTAATTATTGAAAAAATTATGATCTGTGTAAGACCTTTGGTGGTGTTTGGAATTAGCCTGAAAATCAACCATTCTCCTTAAGCTTTTTCTCCCTGAGAGAGACATTTAAATAAACTAATTATTCATTAATATTGTCCAGATCTTCATAGTGCATTTATTTTGTTGGTTCCATTAACTCATATTCAATTATTCTTAATTTTTGTGCATGAATAATACAAAGCACTTGTGTAGTGACATCACTGGACGAGATAAATGGCTAATTTATTCCGATGTCGCTCTTTCAGCGAGAAAAATATTTTGAGGCCGAGTTTGAGGCTAGGTTAGGAACTGAAGCTGGTGTATCCTTACACACTTCGGGAATACGACACAAAGGAACATTGGGAATTCCACTGCGATTTACATTTCCTACTCCTACACTGAATAAATCACAACATATATATATGCAGGTGACGGTCCTGTCAGCACACACTCTGGCATTTAATGTAACTCAACTCCAACAATGTATACACAAAACCAAACCAGTAATGAGCCCTGGGGCCAAGTTCAGTTCGTTCCCGCAATGTTCAATGTGACCAAGCCAGATACGAAAACCATTAAAACTCTATTGAACTGAGTAATACACTGTAATTGAATGAGAAATTTTGGAACGTATTCCCTAACCTATGCAAAACCACTACCCTTGGGGGACAAGGGTTGAAGGAACAAAGTCTGAAGGGTGTAAACAGGTGTCCACACAGCATAACATTGTTGAGTTCTAAAGATGATCATGATCCAAACCTAAAGTTTCTCAGTGCTGAGAGAACCACGAATGAATAACAATTCCTTTGATCCTGAATAACACTGTTCACATATGGGCACTGTTAATCCTGAGGGGATAACAACTTCGGGTTCCAGATTTGGAACTATTCTCCCTTTTTCTTCATAGTTTCACTTCGTTACACATACTCATTCAAAGAGAAAACTCATGTACATGTATTCCCAAAGTCCCAAAGCCTACTTCTAGTTGTCATTCCTAATGCAGTTAGCACCATTTTGGAAAAGGATCTATTCTTATGCATGTCTGACTAACCCTGCAAGAATGCTGATCTTGTTTCAGGATGGGATGCTACACACTGCAATAGGGCCAATGCATTGCACACACGGTTGGACTGATGTGCCTGTAATATTCCAAACATTAGAATGTAGTACATTATATTACATGGTTAGGTATTAAATAATATATTTCTTATCCAATGTAACAGCACTTAATTCAGGTCTGTTGCTGGGTTGTCTTTAGGGAGGTTCCTTTGTGGAGGCCCATGGCTTGAAAGAGTATTATATCTTATTCTACATAATTATGTCTACAAAATGTCTGTAACTTGGAGTCCCAGTGGGGTTCGTATGAACCCTCCAAATCCCCCCCTCCTACAGGCCAGGCATTGAAAGGTGTACCAAGTAAAAGTGAATGCTTCACATATGAAACCAGTACTAGCAAGTACCACTTACTGTAAGGTTAGGTGGATTGATAACTGGATAAATGTTCACAATCTCTTGTAATAATGCAGCAATAGTTCCTAAAAATGAAGAGTAAAATTAGGCAAAAAAGTGCACAATCCTTAAGAAAAGAGCTGAGAAAAATGAATGCTTTCCAGTTTTGCAGTCCCACACTATCTCACTGTTTTCTAAACTGCATAAGTGCATCTCTAGTCCCTGTGTGTACGTTATTACCATAATTAAATTTATTTATTCTAATACATGCTCAAGTAAATCTCCATGTGTATGTACAGAGGGTAGCAACTGACCAAAACCTTGCAACCAACTGAAGGATCCTGCATGGCTACATGTACATGGTTAGGAAAACTTACAACAACTTTTTTTATTTCCTACTTGACTGTGCAATACACTACTGTAGATGAAGGACAAGTTTATTAGTAACTCACCAAATGAATGCCACAACATGGGTGCAAGGTCTGGAACCACTTCTCTCTTTTTACTACACAAGGTAAAAATGAAGTGAGATTATGTACCTACCAGTGTTAAGCCTGGGAGGGGAGAGGGAGTGCAGGCAAGGGGCAGGGATTTGACAATTTACCTTCACTCCTGGGTGGGGCATTTGAAATTATTATCAGTCCCAGGGGATGGGCCATTTGAACTCTGCTTAAGAGCCTGGAAATGGGAAAGGCACTTCCACAGAGCCTTGAACTAGCATCATACGTCTGGCCATTTTGGGTTTCAGTGATTTGGAGGTGTGTTCCTCAATCTGTAGTTTCTTCCTCCATCCTTTGTTGAAATCAATCTTTAAACCTTTATTTAACACAGGAATTTGGATTTAATTGTTTCTTTGTGCTTTTGTTTGTCATCATGGGTCATTTGATCATTTTCTTTCATAAACTAGCATTGTTTCTCTTTGTCATGCAGCTCCTGGGGGTGGTATTGTTTTACTCAAGTTGACAAAAAAATATTGCCCCCCACCCTCGGGCAATCCCTGCCCCTTGCCCCCCTCCCCACCTCATGCATTTTATGTACGTACAACATTGAACTGGTTCATCTATGTCAGTGACTTACTGTCATATGGATAGGTGATCAGTGGTGTAGCCAAAGTTGAACTTGGGCAAGGCAAAACCAACAAGTTTCTTATTCAGGAGTTTCTAGTGGATCTGGGCACATCCCCCCTGATTTATTTTAAAAAACTTTGTATTCTCTGTGATGATACAATAACAATGAATTTGTTTATGTTGGCACATTGTGTACAGCATACTTGTTCAGAGCTCAACAGTTTAGATTTTCCCAGATCTAGACGTCAAATGGTACATTCTGACGCATTCTAGGGCACCATGTAAAGGCTCAACGGAACTATTCATATCATGTTTTGGTCCAAAAACTCTGATGCAAGAGAAATAATTTTCTTGGAGTGAACACTCAGAATGTGAGATAACATTTGAATGCATTCACAAGTCTCTTTCTCTGTTGCGTGAGGTTCGATAGGCCTGCTTGTTATTTCTTGGATGCACAAAATGGGATGAGGGGAGTAAACCTGGGGGGGAGTAGTCCCTTTAGTCGAATATCAGGGAGGCTTGTCATATTTTTTAGGGGTTGGAGATTGGCCATCTGGTATTTTTTAGGGGTTCACTTAGGCCTAGGGTTAAGCAGCCAGTAAAAAGGCTCTTGAACATACACTCTTGACCCCCTGGGTTCATGACTATTAGACTGAACTCTGGAATGCTACTTAGAAAGTTAGGTTATCACTGCAATTGCCTTGTGTCCACAAAAACTTGGAATTTTTTAGAGTAGTGTATTGTCTAGGTGAGATATTTTTTGGGGTATTTTTCCAAATTTTCTAACAAGTCCCTCAACATCATACCTAGGGAGTTCTCCCCCCCAAACCAGGGGAAGCAAACTGCTCAAAGGCTACAATATGTAGCACTTTGAAGACTCTTTTGAGAACAAAATTATCTGAATGACTGACTTAATTATCTAATAGTTATACATCATACTGGCTACAGTATGCCACTGGTGATTTCAATTATTATACACCTATCGATGTTAAGCGGGAAGGGGGGTGGGGAGGCCGTGCATAAGTGAGGGATTTGACAGTGATTAGCTGCCCATAGTGGGGATATTTGACCATTTTAATTAAATTCTGACAAGTTTTTACAGCAAATAAGTGACTCATTTGACTGTCAATGATTGCCCCGGGGTGGGGAGTTTGAACAGAAATCCTTGTCTGAGAACAAATGCCCGGCCTTTGCCTGGCCTCCACCCTCCAGCTTAACATTGATAGGTGCATTAAGTCAAGTGTCACTTGATATACATATCATGTCATTTAATTAAATGTCATCATGTCACTTGGACTACTGTAACTTGAAACACATGTACCTTAGTTCTAGAAGAGCATGTTCTCGTGTGTCTGGACTTGAAAGCTCCTGAATCCAAGTGTAGATTTTCTCTCTGTCAACTTCAGAAAGTCCAGAAACTTGTGGTGGATGCGGTGGATGTGGGAAACCTCTCTAGACAAGACAAACCAAAAGGTTGTTTAGTTGAGATTGGTGGATTCTATGGTACAAGTTCTGTCAGAAGTAATTATCTCAAAATAAGGCCTGATCAGTTTAATTGCTGGACAGAGCAGAATCTAAATTGCTGGACAGAGCAGAATCTAAATTTTGTAAATTTTGAAATGCTCAATTCGTATTAAATGTGTGTTTGCACTTGAAAAAATATTCCTGGTTTGTTTGCTCAAACGTTGATCAAGCACTTGCCATGAGCACTGGTTTGTAAGCTTTGCTGGCATCAATTTACAGTCAATGAATGATTGCTGTCATCACATTTGTATGGAACAATAGATTTTCTCGCCTAGACAAAATTTGGAGGCCTTCAGAGGGGTAGGTACAAAACCTGGATCGGAACAACTGGAAGTGGTTAGGATTTTAGGGTTAATATTAGGGTTAGGGTTAAAGTTAGGGTTAGGGTTAGAGACGGTTAGGATTAGGTATAAGGTTTGGTTAAGGTTTAATTGATCGGATCCAGGTTTTACTTCCGGCCGTTCCGTTCCAGGTTTTGTACCTGCCGGCCTTCAGAGCTTGACTACTGCTCCTTTGAAGCTTCATTGTGCTCCAAAAGTGTGTTTGCATCTGAAAAGCACTGATGTTGACAGATTTTTTCGCAAATCAAACAAACATTCGCGTAGTAAAAACAGATAGATACAGTAGGTGGGCTTTTGGATAACATATTAACTGTGAAAGAAATAGTGAGTGAAGTTACCCAGCATTCATTTCAGAACTTTGCGAGACATTTGTTGTTGTTAGCAGAGGGAGAAGATACAATCATGCATCCTATATTAAAAGATCTTGCAATTTTGACCCCTCTGTTTTTTAAAAAAATGTAACGAAAAAACAGTCATTTGAAAGACTAAATCAACCTTGATCTGAAATTCGATCTGCAATATTTTGGTCTTAAAAAGTAGGATTGTTTACCACGATAAATTGCTTCTTACAATAACCTCGAAGAAATTTCGAGGCTTTATGATCAGAGACACTCCGGATAGTTTCTCTTTGAAGTTTATGTATGAAACATAAGATGCTGAAAATATCGAAAAATATGCACCATCATCACGAGCAGGTTTGCACTCGCAAATCATGCACATTCCGCTACAAAAGCCCACAAACAAACAGAAGAATGCGAAAGACATACCTGCTGTCCAAGTTGGTGCATCATCGCTGATTTCAGTCTGATTTATTCGATAAATTATCTTGCAAATCTTTGAATCTTTCTTCGATTTTTCCCGTTGTCCTTTGTTGTCCTCTCTCCTTTGCTCAAAATTTTGCATACGTCGTTCTTGGCTGTCAGCGGAAAACTAAGCATGCGCACTAAGTAACCGCCACGAAAACAAGTTTCGAGAATTTCTCCAAGTACTGGTCAATCATCCCAGCATTTTGTCTCCAAGTTCCCATATACTGAGTTTCTGTAATTTATGTTTATTCCATAATACGATGCAAGGATTATGGAGTCTTATAGGAAAGATAGGCACTGGTGCTGCCCCCAACTTTCCTTATGAAATTGGTGAAAAAGTCGGTAACTTGGAAAGCAAATGTGTCTGGACTTTACATCAGGGGAAGAAAAAGGTCAGTCGTTTTAACCCGCTGTACGTATTTCATTGAAGTATATGGAACTGATTGATGTGATCAAGTGAACGCGAGGTCTGTACAGTAAATCTGGTGGCTATACAGCTTTACAAGAAGATTATTTTAAAAAATAGTTTCTGTGAAATTTGATCTGATGTCCTGTGCACGTCAATTTCCTGTACAGGGCAGTGGTGAACCAGTGTCAGTTTTTGTTGTTGATGTGAAGAATACTTCAGAATCAAAGGTAAGCTTATATTAGCTGTAACTGATCGTGGTAAAGCATTGCCAGTTGAATACAATTTAGTGGTTGGGAAGTTTAGTGAACAGTTTTGCCGTTTAAGTTGTAGTCTCTGGTTTCAGATGTACCCGGGGGGGGGGGGGGGTGACATCCCATAAAAATTAATGGGGGCCTTTTGAAAAATGTGTTGGGTAGAGGCTCAGAATGTTGGAAATTACACTCTAGAGGATATATAATTTCCCACAAATTTTGACATGAAAAATATTGGTCACTGAGTGGGTGGGGAGGTCACTTTGTTACTTAAGACAGTGCCATAAATTCCACCAGCCCCCTACTCATATGAAAATGAACTGCACCAACAAGATGAAATAGAATGGCACTTTCCATTTGCACAACCATTCTATTCCAAACCATGTGCCAGTATTCACATCATTGAGCTCCTTGAGTTGCCAATTACACTGCACAGTACATGTATCAAAATTGGAAATAAGGTTACTTTTGTTGGTGACTGTGTAAACATGACATGCATCCCATCCTAACTCTGATTCAAGATGGTACACCCTATTTCATTTTAATATTGAACAGGATTAAAAGGAAAAAAAGAGTTAAAATGAAATCAAATAGAATCAAAAACTGTAGTCATTGGCTGCAACTTGCTTTCTTGTTAACACATGAAAGCTTTGGAAACAGCGAAAATTGCCACAGGAAAGTACTGTTTTCCACCATCTTGTTTTTGTTATGAAAACAAGGCTTGTGACATATTAGGCAAACACTGGTCTGAGTGAAATGTTGGACACAGTGAAAAATAGTGACAGATTAGCCAGTTGAGAATGCTAGTGATGCTTCAAGCTAAGATCTAAAGCTGGAGGAATGGTGTATTGAGATCATGGTCACCTAGGTCGCACTTGGAAATATTTGTACCACATCTGAAAAAATGCAGTGCTAACATATGAAAAAAACATGCCATATCTGTAAAAAAGATACTGCATCTGAGAAAACATACTACATAAAATTATGTACCACATCTGAAAGAAATGTGTACCACATCTAAAATAAATGTATGACATTTGAAAAAAATATACTACATAAATGTTTTATTTATTTCCACTAAATAAATCTAGTGGAAGCTGTTGGCATGAAAAAATACATTAAATTTCTAAGCTGTTACAAAATCAAACTGAAATCTCCACTTAGGCAGTTTTTGCACCCAGCACCTCTTCATTTGCTTGATATTCTATTCTTGAATGTATCTTCAGGTACAAATTGCCAAGTCTGGACTACGACGACTTAAATCACTCAGACATCCAAATGTTGTGAGATTCATTGATGGGCTTGAGGTAAGACTGCAGTGCCAAATAACACCAGACATACTATGGAATAGCATTGAGATCAAGCAAGTGCTGCTGCTAAGGAATAGTTTGCCAGAACGAAAAAGTTTTCAATTTTTAATCAATTGATGGAAATCTATAATGTGACCATTCATGTTAATTGTTTCTTCAAATTGAAAAGCTGAAAACATTTATAAAGTTTGATCAGTATTTAATTAGTTTGTAGTATGAAAACTCAGGAAGAACAAATTAACGTTCAGTTCTCAATGGTTAATATAAGCACCGTAAACTTCCAATTTTTTTGCAGGGGGGGAAGGTGCTTATTATTGGAGAGGATTTTTCATCTCGAAAGTGGCCGTACTTTAACTACATTATTATGTAAATATAAGCCAATGTATATAATTATTATTGTGGGAAGGGGGGTGGAGGCACATTTTGAGTGTATTTCTTTTTTTTTGGGAGGGGGGCTTTTTATTGGGGTCTTAATTTTGGACGTTATGTTATGATAATTGTTGTTTACTTTCTCAACAGTCAGACACAGTGATTTATGTGGTGACTGAACCTGTTGTGCCACTTGAGGTCCATTTGGCTGATGACGAGAGTTCAAAGTCAGACCTTGCTATCTCCTGGGGAATACACCAAATAGCTGTGAGTGATCTGTCAAGTACGTGACTGTGTTGTGCCTCATATTAGTTATCATTTATGTTTTAAAATATACTGTCTAGGAGTTGTCATTATCAAGGGTCAATTGATGAAATCTGCTGGTTGTATGCCAGTCAGAATTATGGGTTTGATTCCTGGCCTGTCCACATTAATTTTTCGCTCTTTCTCATTTGTATTGCCCTTTATCCCCTTTTCCCATCTCAAAGTGATGTCACATCATTGCAAAATCAGCTGAAGTGAAAGCCTGAAGCAATTAGCTGAGGGGCTTTGCAGCTGCTCATGCAATTAATGATGTGAAGTCATTTTCAGTTGGTACTTTAAAATACTATTAATAAATCCCAGAAAACATTACTTATTTACTTTATGATATAGTTCAAGTTGATTTCAAGATGATATTTGCCAGCCACTCTATTTTGACAGACTTTTCAGTGTTTTAATCCACATGCACAAGGATCCAACTTAGTACATGCAATCTTACACATGACCCAGCATGCCATCTTATATCTCACTTTGTATATAAAATTATATAACTTTTTGATGGGGAAAAATGGCAACTATCGGTTTATTATAATTAGTATTATGGTCTTCTGCAAATGACTGGTCTGTATATGAAATGTGATACCACACAGTCGTATAGTTCAATACATGTGCCATGTCTCATTCTCTTAACTTGCAGGCTAGTTTGAATTTCCTGGTGAACAATGCTGGTCTGATCCATGGCAACATTTGCATGGCTTCAGTGTTTGTTGATGTTGCGGGTGAGTGGAAAATAGGTGGAGTGGAATATCTACAGTCAATCAATCAGCCATCCAATGCTGACCCCACCCCACAGCTAGACCGACTGCCCACTCTACAGGTATATGACCCCCCTGAGGGAAGGAGATATTCAAAGATGAACAGGAAACTAGAGAAATGGTGAGTGTAGTGCAAAAATGATGTAAGTGACTTTGTATGAAAAATTACAGTCTCCCAAAGGTTATGAAGAGAAAAGAGGAATAACTTAAGGAGAATCAGTAGTCACTTACATTGTTTTTGCACTAACTTGTGTCGTCAATTAATGTGTGGAATGTTCCAAGGGGTTTACCCGACAGTCAGCATGGCCTCAAAAGGGCCAACATACTTCATGCAAAACTGTGGTCAATATACATGTAGAGAAAATAGGACACAAACTTACTGTCAGGCATGACAGTGACATCAAAATTTCATTTAAGAATTAATAACAAAAGCCACTGACAGTGACATTATTTGAAATAGATTATTTGAAGCAAATATTTAAAGAAAACTAGAACTGGAATAAAGAATTATAAACCTCCAGATTTGTATTAGACTAGTTTCTCGTCTAAAGACAAGTTACTTGTCTTGACAAGTTTCACGTCTTCTAATATGAATTCACCTATTTGCGTGATCAATTTGTGTTCTGCTTGTTAATATTAAATTCCTTGAGTAACAACTCTTTAGTTTCTAAGCTAAGTTATCTCGGATTGCACTTTTGTTTTCAGATTTATAAAATGTTAGTTTGAGTGTTTTAAAGTTGGAAGGTATTTTTAAAATTAAGAAAACCATAAATTAACGGACTCGTGTTTGTCATTAATGTTGACGTGGACCCTTTCTGCCACAGTGAGATATACTACTAACAGCAATATAATCTGGATGTCTTTATCTTCGACCTTCCCTTCTCAAATCTGAAAGAAATCTAAAAGATTAATCAAGTGAACATATTTAACAAGAAACTCAACTATATAGCAGGTACATAGCAGCATCAATTTTATGTCAGAAATGCAGTGCAAACAGCATCGTGTGTGATCCAGTTATGCATGATAACTGGCACAAACAAACTTAAAACAAAGACAAAATTCATATTCCATGGCCTTTCCCACAAAATAATGTAAATTGTAAATTGTAATTTGCAACCTTTAAATGTATTTCAGGTCCATGGACATGTGGGGTTTAGGTTGCTTGATATGGGAGGTGTACAATGGCATTTTACCAAGAACTCCATCTCTGAAAGCTGTAGGCAAGATTCCTAAGTGTGTTATCACACACTATGTGGAGCTTGTTGGTGCCAACCCAAAGAGCAGACCCAACCCAGCTAAGTTTATAGAGAACTGCAGGCAAAGTGGAGGATTTATGAAGAACGAATTTGTTGATGCTAATCTCTTTCTGCAAGAGTTACAGGTATGTTGTTAATTATAAACTACTAATTAATTAATTAATAATTATTTACAAATTATTATGAAGGTCATGTGTAAAGAGATTTATCATGCAGTTTTTCCATCTTGTCCTATGATGTCCTTGCTATCCTCAGGGAATTCTCTGTCCCCAGTGTACCCTCAAGATATTCCCTGGAAATCCTCTGTCCCCAATGTACCCTCAAGATATTCCCTGGAAATCCTCAGTCCTCAATGTACCCTCAAGATATTCCCTGGAAATCCTCTGTCTCCAAATTATGTACCCTCAAGATATTCCCAGGAAATCCTCTGTCCCCAATGTACCCTCAAGATATTCCCTGGAAATCCTCTGTCCCCAAATATTATGTACCCTCAAGATGTTGCCTGGAAATCCTCTGTCCCCAGGGTATCCCAAGTTTGATAAGATCTGATATGTTTACTAAGATGTGATACACTTTCTAAGATCTGATACCTTTACTAAGATCTGATATGTTCTCTAAGATCTGATACGTTCACTAAGAGTTGGTACGTTCACTAAGATCTGACATGTACGTTCAATAAGATCTGATACGTTGACTAAGATCTGATACGTTGACTAAGATCTGATATGTTCACTAAGATCTGATATGTTCACTAAGATCTGATATGTTAATTCACTAAGATCTGATACATTCACTAAGATTTAATATGTTTACTAAGATCTGATACTTTCACTAAGATCTGATACATTTACTAAGATCTGATACCTTCACTAAGATCTGATTATTTGAACACATTTTTGTCAGTAGTATTGCACTTTCCTTGGTCCCATTTCTTCTAGCGCCATTCTTATTTTTCCAGCCCCATGAACCAATTGTGGGGTAGTTAGTGTATGGATGACCCTGCCAGTGAGGCTGTTTACTGCGGCCCTGTTTTTGGGCTGTGTACAGGGATTCTGTTGTTAAATGAATTAGTGAAATCAATCAAAGGATTTACTCTGGATTATCATATTTTTTTGTTGTCTGTCATCAGATCAAGGATCAAAAGGAGCAAAAGAAGTTCTTTTCATCACTAAGTGGATCCCTGGACAAATTTCCAGAAAAGTTCTGCAGACACAAGATTCTCCCACAGCTTCTCAATGCTTTTGAGTATGGCTCTGCAGGGTCTGCCATTTTGGGACCACTTTTCAAGGTTTGTAAACTTACCTGTGCTTTGAATACATTTATATTTACTTTTCAGTCCATGCCAAGAATACCGGTAATGGCTTACACTGTAGCTTGGCTTCTGGGTTGTTTGGCATGTTGTTATTCTCAGGACATCAGTACCTTCACCTAGAGTGTAGTTATTAAATATTTATTGACATTTTTCATTTAATCAATGTAAGGTACATGTACATGGAGCAGTTAGGTGCTGTTGTCGTTGTTACTGATGTCATATTGAATGGGACATTAAGGAATACCCTAAACCGCAATGGGAAGCAGGAGTGTAATGAGCGGGAAGCAGCATTTCTGAGTGATGGACAGCAGGAGATAACACAATGCACATGTTTTACTGATGGGGTAGTGCATCTTCTCAAAATAAGAAAAATAACAAATAGAACATGATTGACCCCTCAATAACACAAATTTCTTGAGCAAAATTTTTTATAGTCCTTTATACTGCAAGGACTGGAGGAATGCATTAAAGGGCAGGAGGTGGGAGGGAAGGGGATGTGAGATGGGAAGGAAGGGTATGGGAGCAGAAGGTTGTAGCCCCCCTGGATGCCCCACCCACCTCCCCTGTCTAGGCCTGATTGGTTAGGAAGTTGCAACATTCAATAATTTATTATTTGTTTTCTTATTAACATTTCCATTCTTTTGTTGATACAACTCTCACTGTCAGTGGACTAGTTTCTACTCACCACAATCCCCTCTTGTGCTCCGACGAATAGCTAGTGTGTGAAACATCAGCTCAACTCTTTCACCCTGACAGTGAAGAATATAAAATATCAACTTTTAGTTGATAAATCTGATTACTGTGTGGCTGAGTAATTTCATGCACTATGATTGGCCAATTTGAGGTCTGTAACTTATGGTATGGACTGCTGTTGGTCATAAAGCTTGTTTTGTTTTGAAAAAAGCTAGAAAAGCCATACTGTATAATAATAAAACATCTTATTAGCCTCGTTGCTCGGTCCATACCGTAAGTTACAGATCCTTCTTTTTTCCTTGTGGCCTGTGTACCTTGTGCTTGAGCCATAAGAATGGAAAAAAAACTTGGTCCATAACTTACGGTACGGACCTTGCACTCAGCTAATGGGAGGTATTTATTATGTTGTTGATACAGGTTGGAAAGCTGTTGGACGCAGATGAATATCAGCAGAAGATTGTGCCCTGTGTTGTTAAGCTGTTCTCATTCACTGACAGAGCAACAAGAATTAATCTGCTGCAACAGGTCAGCACTTTAGAGATGTATTAAAATATACATGTAAAAGCGTGTACTAACAGTTCAAAAATGTTGTCCATGCAATCAGACATATTGCTGAGTGATGTTCAAAAGGGTTTGAAAATGTTTGTTAGAAAAATTTAAAATAGAAACTTGGTTTCAATACAAAAACTTTCTTCAGCCTTTAAAGTAATGGTGTTCTGATAAAGTGTACAGTTAAACGATTGTTAAGAGGCTAAGATTGAATCAATGGCTAAAAGACTTTAAAAGAGTGTGCATGTAAAATAGTGTAGTGTAGAGGTTCACAGGTAAAAGCACACTGTGTAGCTGCTATATTTGCAGACCCCAAGGATTCTCCTTGACTCCTTTTTTGGATTCATTTTGAGTAGGGCTGGGTTGAAGGGCAAAAAAACCTTTCAAAGGTTCATTGAGTTTTTCAAACAAACCTTTGAACCTTCATATCTATAATTATATAGTCTAGTCTAGTGTTCCCCATCGTGCCGTTAACTTAAAGGCAATGCCACACAGTGTCTTGAATAATGTTTCAAAATATTTCCCAATCAGTGAGCTTCAAGTTAACTGTGATGTCTGGGATTGGTTGAATTTGCATGGAGTGATGAAACCAGACACTGTAGCAGCAGTTGTAAATAGATTTCAAGCCATCTCTGTATTATAAGCTGGCACATTGCCATTGACACAAGAAAGATAATTATTCATGTTGCCGTATTATTTCCCTGGTTTTCTAGTTGGACAACTTTGTGCAGCATCTGAAGCCTTCCACTGTTGATGAGCAGATCTTCCCCCATGTTGCTCTGGGCTTCAATGATACAGTACCAGCCATGAGAGAGCACACTGTCAAGGTATTCATATGACAATTACAAGGATTCCATTTAAAATTTTACTTTTTGAGACCAAATTGATGTGTTAATGTAGTTATTATGCAACTATCCAATTTGATCCAATACTTTAAAAAAATTGCCAAATTTCTGAGGGTGGGACAAGAGAATTTTGTCAAATATTTAGTAAGAACATACCAAAAAAGTACCAAAAAAGTACCCAGGGGATCAATTTCAATGTCATATTTCCCACCCAGGGGAGGAGGAATTTGTCAAATCCCCACCCATTTTTGCCTGCCACCCTCTCCCCCGGTTTATGTTGATAGATGCATTGCATTTTCTTGATGTGCTTGTTTCTTTGTTTCATTTTTTACAGTCCATGTTGCTCCTTGCACCCAAGTTGAGTGAGAAAACTATCAACAATCAACTACTGAAACTTTTTGCCAAACTTCAGATGGACCAACAGGTGACAACTCAACATTAATTATTTCAATCAGTGTTATGGTGGACACCCTGCATAGGACTCAGTCTTGTTCGTGTTTCACCCTTATTTATTCTTGTACACCTGTAATTTTGTTTCTTATTATCATTTTCTTTCCTTTTCTTGTAAGTCCAAATAAAGTTGTTGAATTTAGAATCTATTCTGATGGAGTTTGTTTGGTGCGCTTAAATTAAATTATTTTGTTTGCTCTTTATTTCCCCACAGCCTGGTATACGAACTAATACTACTGTGTGTCTTGGCAAGATTGCCTGCCATTTACCAGAGGCAGTGAGTATCTTGTACATACATTTTACATGTATGACATCATACAGATATACATATGAATGTAAATATAGATGAACTGATTATACCTGTAACAATACCTTCTTTTGTGCTCAAATTAATCATTTTAACAGTGGTTTTGCTTCTTTTTGTAGTTTTTGTAGTAGGAAGAGTAATGGATCAGATGATTAGATATACAATGCATTTTAAACAAATATAGCAATAAAAGTTCCGAGATTAGATATTTTGGGGATCAACAATAATAATAATATTGTCTTTGGACAGGGGACATTAATTACATGATCAGTTAACAGGAACAAGTTATAAAATATTACTGTGATAGTTATGCAAGAAAATTTAAGAACAGAAGAATCATTTACTTCACAATGTTTGAGGATTTGTTAATTTTTCTAGACTGTGAATAGCCCCCTTTTCCCTCCATAATCCATTGAGAGGAGGAGAAAATAAGAGCTGTGTTGTGCAGGAAAGGTGAGATGAATGGCCAAGAGAAAAAACAGCAGGGAAAAGGAGAGAAAAAGACTTCCTTTTCCTTTCCCCCTTCCCTCACTCCTTTTCTCTTGTTCCATTCTCCCTCTCGCCTGCCTGTGCGTCTTTATTTTTGCCTCCTCTCAATGGTTTACAGCTCTAGGGAAAAAGGGGACTACTCGCAGTCTAGCATAATATTTTTTTCCAAATAAACCTTTCATTTTCATAATAAGCAATCAAAGTTGCATTTTCAAAGACTAAAATGGCTTCCCCATCAACAGGTGTGTAATCACACTACACAAACTATTATCACACTAGAAAATGCTTTAATTTACTGCAAATCCTCCATGATCCTCAAATAAATAAATAAATAAATGGTTGCATGAGGAAACATCTGTTTTCACAATGGAAACATAATTTAAATGTATTTCCAATATATTTAAATTCAATTTTTACATCCCTCCACAGACACGACAGAGAGTACTGGTTTCAGCCTTCTTGCGTCCAATCCGTGATCCCTTTCCTCCTGCTCGTACAGCAGGTGTGATGGCCTTTGGAGCCACACATGAATACTACTCACTACAGGACTGTGCTACAAGAATCCTACCTGCTCTGTGTTCACTGACAGCTGACCCTGAGAGATCAGTCAGAGATCAGGTGAGAACTTACAGTACTCAGGAGGCTAAACTCCATCACCTGTGTTCGCATAGCCTTAGAGCTCATAAAATTATGCAATTCAGTTTTGTATTGGAGTTTAGTTAATTTAATAAACAATCTATTGAATGTGTTTCTGATTTCAGTTGTTTCTTTGTATTCTTGTGGTAAAAGGCAATTTTAGTTTGAGAGCCTTCCAATACTGATGGAGTGTTGTTGTTTACCAGACCTTCAAGACCATCAAGTTATTCCTTAGCAACTTAGAGAAAGCATCTGAAGACCCTGATTCTCCACTCAACCAGACAGGTAAGGTTTGATCCTGGAGTAAGTTGTTAACCTAGCCTGTATAGCAGGCACGTGTGTGTTCTTTTGGCAACAGCAGCTTTGTGATTACCGTGCGAGCAGAGATCTCTTATATCCCCACGATAAACGAGGAGATATAGATACCTCTGCATACAGCCGCACGATTTTCT
>JANVCK010233467.1:0-10002 GCA_026546655.1 Epizoanthus illoricatus | reverse complement strand
CGAATAAAAGCTTAAACTGAGAAAGATGTCATAACTTCTCAACATATGGGCCAAACCATGTTAAGTGTGACCATTCAGATGAATCTCTCGACGAGTGACCGGGTGCTAGCGCTTATTAGAGAACCCTGAGAGAAGGTGTGTTTATTGGCAATATATCAAATACTTTTGGCGTAGTCTGTTTTATTATATGGATGTGAGTGTTGAAAAACATTCAAACTGATTGCAAGGTTCGCATTACGGCAACTGAAAGGGCAGATTTATTGGTTTTAAATATTTATAGACTATTTATAGAATGTTTTAGAAGTTTTCTTCGTTGTATATAGGTATCGTACAAACCCAATAAGACAATATTAAGATGTCATTTATAATATTTCACCATTAACCAATATTTCAAATTTTAGTTGCAGTTATTTTCTTCCTTAATAGCCCTGGTCCTGAAGAAGACCAGCTCTACTAGACGAAATATTGGCCAATAAATCTGCCCTTTTACTGTAGTGCCAACCTTGCAACCAGTTTGATTTATTTACACTTCAAGTGATGTCTGGCACGTGTATCTCTACAACAAGAGATCCAGCAACAAATAGCATCAGTACGGTCTCTTTATGCGTGGTGTGGTCCTCTGCATTTAAAAGATTTATAGCCGAGTGTTTACTGGGAACTTATCCACTCGTAAAATCGATATTTTCACGCGCGTGAAGACATACGCCACTCGGTTCCCGGATTTAAACTGAGCACAAAATATAAACTTTCGAACATTTCTGATAAAATGCTGAATCCTTACAAACACTTATTAAAGAGATTCCCGAACACTTCCAAAGAATTTCCGATCGTCCCATCCCTGGAGACCCAGGGGTAATCTATCGGTCTCCGAGGATGGAGTCGTCCCGAAAGTTTGCCGAAAATTTTCCGAAAGTTCCCAAACATCTTCAAAAGATTTTCCTTACATTTTCCGAAAGTTCCCAAACCTTCAGTTAGTAATTGCAACACTTCCGTACATTTCCAAGCATTTACCGAACAATTCTGAGTCATTCCGACAATTTACTAAAACGTGTTCACCGATCCAAATATTTTTCCAAAGGGTTTTGAAAGTTTTCCGAGTTTTTCCGATAAATTCTACTGAATTTCCTGAAGTAAAATACGTCCATATTCCGCGAAGATATGCATTTTATCTTCTCGTGGCAAAAATATATTGTATTGGCACTCGAAGATAAAATCCACATCTCCTCGCCATAGTGTAATATTACCTATTTTCTAATTAATTAAGCCACCTATGGTCTGACGCCACGACAAACTGGGTTCGGATTTATAGTTTCTTGTTGCGATCTCTTTATATACTAGTTATGCAATGCTGTCGTGCGCGGGATGCCGTGGAATATTCTACAAGTCACTTGTATTTAGTAAATAAACTCCTTTTGGCGTCTGGTCTATCGGATGATATTCTGCCCGCGGCTGAGAGATGGTCAGAAAAACGAACAGATGTCCCGAGAAGCGAAGCTTCAAAAGGACTGGGTTCGAATTTCCTTCGGCCTACATGAAGCGGCTGAATTAGCAGGCCAGGCCGCAATCACGGGAACCTGGCTACGTCATGTCTATTTTTAACTGAAGCGTCAACGTCTCATTTGTCACCTGACCGCCGTGCGAAGGGGAACGTTTCCTGCAGGCAATACGTTGTAACAATTTTTTACAGCGGCATTTATTATTCTTTATGCTTTTCCATTCGTTGCATTTTACTGATGTGTCGCTAGATCGCTATTTAGTTCTTTCTGTGACTATGTGGTTGTTTAGTTGTGTGTGTACGTATCTCTATTTGTGTGTATGCGTGTGTCTGTGTGTACGTATGTATATATGCGTGTGTATGTACGTATGTGCATATGCGTGTGTACGTATGTGTATATACGTGTGTGTGTTTGTATGAGTATGTGCATGTGTGTATATGTATGTGTGTATGTGTCTGCGTGTATGTACGTATGTATGTGTTTGCGTTTTTGTATGTGTGCATGTATGTGTTTGTGTTTGTGTGTATGTATGTATGTGTTTGCGTGTGTGTATGTATGTATGTGTGTGTTTGTATTTCTGTGTATGTATGTATGTATGTGTTTGTGTGTATGTATGTATGTATGTATGTATGTGTTTGTGTGTATGTATGTATGTATGTATGTATGTATGTATGTATGTATGTATGTATGTATGTATGTATGTATGTATAAATGTGTGTGTATATATATAGCTATATTTTCAAAAAAGGTTGACATCTGCAAAGCGCAATACCGCCGGCTCTCAAAGCATGATGGGATCTCATAGATTTCGCTAATTACTGCAAGATATTCGATCAAATCATCGGAAATGTTTATAACGATACTTTACTAACTTTTTGCTGTCTGTTCAGAAGTCAAAGGAGACTGCACGGTGCAAAATATAGTCCCACAATTCCTTTGGCGCTTGGTATTGTGTTTTGCAGATGTCAACCTTTTTTGAAATAGTTACGTACCGTAACCCTTATCGTGTTCGATTCACAAACGCAGCCCACGCCACAGACTTGCTACAAGTCGACTCACGAATAATCAGTAAATCGAGTGCGCAGCGCGAGAACGAGCGCGTTAGCGCGAGCGAGTCCTTATCAGAAAAGAACTTTGCGAAAGTCTACCCACGCCAATACCCACAAATTATTGTAAACCTACAACAGCTCTTTAAATTTCGATAAGTCGGTATGAATCGATCGCTAAGCCGCCCAAATTCTTATCCAATCCACCAACGACAAGCTCATTCACGCACGGTTCCCTAAATCTTATGTCAACCAAACATAATCGGGATTCAAACCCACCGGGTGTCATCCTTTCCGCTCTACATACATCCTCTGTAGCCACATATTACAGCCATGGATTACACGTTCCTAGACTATCAGCCGTCCACATTTTTTACTCGGTTCTCATCGAGAAAAGCACAGTTCCGAGACGACGTGACTGAGGAAAAGGAAGAGTCGCTTCGCAGTCTAACACTTTCCGTGTCTTCTCAGCAAACAGGAAACTAAAGTTTACTTTAATGTGATTGTTTTTAAAAGAATGAAAGCCCCAAAACCTGTGGAATCATTAATCATTTAATGCCGCATTTTAATTGTTTCATGCTGTCAAAGGATTTAGCTCAAACAACACTAAAAAGACCTTGAGATTTATTAAATTATGAAGCGAAATAATCCGTGACTTTTGATTTAAGAACGAAAATTATGTTCTAATGTCACAGACTTTGGCAACACGGTTATCTGAAAGCAGATTATTGTTGGAGTAAATAGCACTTGATTAGAAAACTGAATTACCGAGTCGCCAATTTCAAAGCTTTTGCTTGCTTATATTTATACCCTAATAACAGAGTTTTTTAAAACAAATCAATTTGAAAAGACTCTGTTATCAGGGTAACTTATCTGTTGCTGAAACGTAAACTTCTACTTATGGAATTAAACTTCGAAAGACATTTGCATTTTATTTGGCAACGAGGTGCCACAAATTATTCTAAATATTTTCGCAATGCATTATTTGATCCAAAAGCTAGTATTGTAGTATATCCGGTCCTATATTAGGATATTCGCCCGTAGTGGCTCCGTAAGTAACCCACTTCCTCATAATGATATTTAAATAGAGAACTTATAGACTGAAGTAGTAAAGAGCAAAATGAGTATTAAAACTAATTACAAAGTTACATGAATTTGATAATTGCTTTTTATTTTACAATCGAACGCCGTGAAACGTTCCATTTAATATTCCACGTCCAAGTCTAGTTAATTTCTTGCTGAATACTAGCAAGGAAATTCGAAAACGCAGAATGGAACCTTGAACGAAACATTCCTTTTACCAAACGTACATCAAAATTTACAGATTCTTCTTTCATCTTAAAATCAGTATATACATTTTCATTAAAATATTGTGCAATGATTCTTAGATAAAGTAAATTATATAATATTTTAGAATACAGATTTAAAATATGTCATAAATTTGTAGTCTTTCCATATAAATTCATTTAAAATTCTGGAAGATGTGTCGTAGTATGAGTGTGAGTACGTATTTGTTTGAAATTTCATGAAAAATATTTTTAAAACTGCTTTTGAAGCATTCCGGCAGTCACAATCCATTTACGAATATTATCACTGCAAAATTTTGTTCAGTCTAAAAATATCAGAGATCGTTTATCCAGAAACTGGACACCAAAAGATCAATTTCAATGTCCATTAACCCTTGAGTTAGAGCACGTTTATATAAAGTTTCCGCTGTACTTCACATTATGGTTGCACGTTTATGAAGTTTTGCATTTTTAAAAACAAAAAAGAAAATTATACTTTTAAGCATTTGAGCTTGAGGGGATTACCAGCAAATCTCCGTTGAAAAGCGGAGTACAGCGTTGAGTGTTTCGTGGCTGAAAATGATCTGGTTCTGTGCAAAAGATAAACAAACTTAAATCTGATGTTCTTTGCTTATTCAAACTACAGTCTCTGCTGTTAAGACATGCCAACTTCCAATACTGTCTGGTTTGGTTCACTCTAAAAGTACTTCTTTCTTAACAGCCAAGCAAGCTTGATTGCTCATTACCCCGTTACACGTGACAGGACCGCCGTCGAGCTGCACCATCTGCACAACGTCCGCCACTGCTTCTGCGGCCGCGAGCTGCGCCGCATTGTAAATACAGGTTGCGTTTAACAAATCCTCTGTTTTGGCTAAACTGTGACCTACGCCGAGTTCCTCATTCCCGTTGTGATCCACCATTGAGCCGTTTGTCTGAGGGGGAGAGCATGAATCTGTAGAACCAATACTGTCGTTACCTCCTTCGTCGCTGCAACCAGAGACCAGAGAGAGCAAGTTGAGTTTACTTTTGAACCGTGAGCAGAGTGTGAATATAAAGGTAAATAAGACCACTGTATAAATAGCAAGGATTATTTTCTATCAGCTGTCTGAACGGTACGAGTTCGATAGGTTCAAAATGACTCGAGAGTCAATCTAGAATTTTGTTGTCACTGGTATAGAACTAAGCGTAAAGACACCAGAAGGAATCTTGGCCACGGAAAACTTTATAGATTGAAACAGTGATTTTATCGCCATTGTAAATTATCGCGGTGAACTAGAAACACACAGCTGAGCAATCTATTATTGTGAAACTCGGCCAGAATGCTGGACTTACTGAAAATCGACCGTCCCAAAATAAAATAGTTCAAACTGCTTGGTGTTAAAACGCAAATAAATTGCAAAGACAAAAGACAGGGGTTTAACAAATTCTGTATAAAGAGAGCATTCAATTCTCAGACAATACTCCACGCGACTTATTTAATTGATGAATAAGCAAGCGAAACTCTGAACCACAGTGTACTTTATCTGAAGTGGCTGACTTACATGACAATAACTAACAAACGACAGCTAAAGCAGTTCAAATCTCTCACCTTTTGCTGGAAGGCGCGCGATCTCTCTGCCTTCGGTTCTTAAACCAGTTGCTGACCTGCTTTAAGCTCAGTCCGGTTTGCTTTGCGATCATTCTTTTCTCCTGCGGCGAAGGATAACGGTTTGTCTCATAGCATTGTTTTAAGACCTGTCGTGATTTTTCTTTGAAACAGTAGATGGTTTCTTCTCCGTCCCATATCGTTCGTGGCAAAGGATACTTCCGTCTTATGCGATACTTGTCCACGGCTCCCAGAGGTCTGCCTCGTACTTTCTCCGCCTCGCAATAATGCGCCTTGTACCACATGTCCTGCAGCATGTCATGTGAACCAGGCTCAAATTCGTGGCTCTCGAGAATCGAGTACACCTCGCGATATCTACCTCTGTGGAAAGCAACAAACGCCCTGGCCTTCAATACGCTCTGACTGCCATTTAACAAATCGTTTGGTGGGAGTGACCAGAGAAAACGTGAGAGTCTTTCCACATCTTCTGCTTGCCTGAGGGCCTCGCAAACGCAGGCGACTTGTTCGGGGGAAAATACAAGACTTGCAACGTCAGGTTTCATTCCTTGTACGCCATCAAAAGCTTCCATGGTCTCGTCAGTTTGTGTGAACCAACCCGCAGAACAGGAAGCTCAAACATGCGTTATTTTCCTGTTACTCTGTTGCGACTAGACTAAGGACGAAGGTGAGGTTGTAACTGACAGTGTGAGAATGTCAGAGATCTTTCAAGGAAATTAAGGGCGCACCTTGTGATTGGTCAGAAAATTGATTAATCCACAACAATGGGGCTTTTAAGGTCACATGTCAAAGACAACTATCAGAGGTGGAACTTTCCATCCACATCTGTCAAAATGGCGCGAACTGTTTTTAAAAGATTCACGCACTGTTGACCGAGTGTTAGTGTTCGACAAATCAAAAGTGGCGTCTATAATTACTAAAAACCCTTTTAGATTTTACACTTGCTGCAACAATGGAAAGTGTGCAAACACAATTCAGATCGATTGGGATACATTGATAAAACATCTCCCAATCCACAGAGTTCAGCCTTGGCTGTCGGTGTCAGTATGCAAATCAAAACACAGTCCATAAAGGTAAACACCTTGTTACGTTATCAGCGGCAGCACAGACAAATCACCTCGACTTCGACAGGCTCAGTGTTCCTTATCTCAGAATGGTTGAACATAATAATGGTTCAAATTAAACATTGAGCAAATAGCATACATACTTTGAAAGACCTTGGCTGTGTGAATTTTCATGTCCAATTACCGATGACATCACACGACTTAATTATGCTGACACATGTTTGATACTGTCAAGATGAGTATAAAAACACAACGCTTAACGGACTTTAATTTTCACTCTGTTGATCTACGCATTTGAAAGTTAAGTGAAGTAATGCATTTTCTGTTGACAAAAAAAGCCAAATTGTAAAAGTAAATTATCGAAAGTATACTAAAAGTTGGCTTTGTTTTATAATTATAACCACGCTGCTACTAATTAGCTTTGTTCTTTGTTTTCAACTTGCGAAGTCCCCATTCAATGATTTATTATTGTCCAGAAATGTTTCACCTTTAAGACGCGGCTAAGAAAAGATAATGACACCTCAAACCTGTATATTTTAAAAACGCATCAAAATTTATCCAAACGCAAATGAGTTCATTGCATGCATGTTGGTTGATGCCACAAGAGAAACCGCATGTTTTGTTGGCAGTTTATAGCTGTGCTTGGCACGTCCCATTATGAAACAAGCTGTTTGCATGCGCAGCTCACAGATGAAGCCTTTCTCGCACACGAAAATGAGATTTCATTATTGGCAGAAGAAAAAAGTGAAGGCTTCCAAAAATTGTTTTAAAGTAATGCTGATCTAAAACCGTCAACTTGAAGTTTTAATTGCTTCGAATTTATCCCAGAATTTAGTTCAATACGGTTATACCACATTTCCAAAAACGTGTGTTGCATTGGAGATTGCATGACGGCCACCCCCGTTCGACAACCCGAGCCAATGTGGCCATTGTTTCCATTATCTACAGTATCAGTAGTCATAAATACTGGACTGTAGACTGCGGATTGACGTGTCAGCAGCTGCTGAATCGAATAGTTGTTACTGCGCTGCGGTTAGGACAAGTGGCAAGTGCTAAATATTTTTAAACGAATCAGTTTCTTCAATTCTTTGAAGGTGGATGGATGTGGTCAGACAGTCGTGATATTCCTCTTAGTTTCACTGCACTCAAACATTCAGGAAACCGCGAAAGTAGGGAAAATAAATCCTTAGGAATGACCACATCTGAGACCCCCGCCTCATCCCCGGCCCCGCCTGCGCCTTTATTTCCCAACGGACTGTCCCTGGGTCTCCGAGAATGTTGAAATAATTGATTTTGCCATTCTGCGCTAAAATGAATAATCTCAAATCCAACTTGCCCCAAATGTTCTTAAACTAAATTCGGATTTTGAACAGTTAAATTTTTTTATTTCAGGCCAAGTCTACACTAATCCATTTTTGTTTGAAAACGCATACATTTTTGTGCGTTTGTGTCGATCGTCCACGCTAAAAGTTAAACGATGGAAAATGGAAGTCTTTATATCTGAAAACGAAGGTTTTCGAAAACGCTCTCCAAAGTGGAGACTTTTGAAAACGCATCAAAACAAAAACGGACTCTTTTGCCGCGTCCCGGCACACTAATTCTTTTCGAAAACGGAGGTTTTTGAAAACGGAGGCTTTGAAAACGTATTAGGATGGACGAGGACTCAGTATTATTTCAGAAATATTTCCAGTTGTTCAACAGTCTGTTTCCAAACCGAAAATAATTTAACAGGAAAAACGTTCCATTCGATAAAATAAGTATTAAGGTTCTACCTAAATGCACCAGATAGGCACCCAGACGCATCTGCTACTACCAGTGCACGGTACCACTTCATCCCTATTTTTGACCACCAGTTTTTGTTTTGAGGGGGGGGGCTAATGACATTTTAATGCATTTAATTAATAAATGAAATGATAGCGTAACACAATACAGACAGTGAATTGCTTCTAGAGTTTATCGTTTACTGGGCGGCAGCAGCTTCCATCCTCTGGCCCTAAATGGGTCCCTCCACAGGGCATGTGTCCTAAATGATTTTAAATGCTCCTTTATCGTGTTTTCGCAAATTATAACCAGAAATACTTAACAAGACACATATTACAAATATAACAAGCGAACATCACCAAAGGGGAAAACTGATCACATCATGATTTTATATCTACTACCGTAAAATCCCGGTTAAAAGCCCATCCGGTTATATTAAAGCCTTCCCGCTTATAAGCCCGTCTGACTGCCAACATTTGGTCAAGCTATAGACCTCCCCCACGTAATGAGTACATTTTGGTCTTTAGAACGATTTCCAAATGTTTTGCGCTCATTATGCTTTCCTAGTGATTATTATCTGTGAGTTTGTCTTGTTAAAAATTCCCAAAAACCCTTTCGAACAATCCCAGGGCCTATAAGCGGGATTTTACGGTATATAGTAAAACGGTGACTTATTGTACCCTGGAATGAGAAACTCCATTTTTGATCATTTTAACTGAATTTTTGCACTAGTTATCTTTACTTATTTTTTGTTTAGTGATGACTGATCTGCGTGTAGTTGGTCTTCGGACAAATGGTATCAGACTGAGCATGTCAGTAAAGCTAAGAACACGTTCTGGGTTTAGTTCGTGTAATTTTAAGATGATTTTTAATCTCAAAACTCAGGAAACGGCGTTTCAGAGAGTCAGAACGTACTAAAACAAAAATGTTCGTAGTTCTAAAGCGTGCCCCCGGACCCCCTAGGCCCTACACGGTATTCCTACATTTATAGTGCTCGCGCCTTCGACTTGCCGGCCCTGCGAAATATACTAATCCGCACCCGGAGGGGGGTCCCATACGAAAAGGGGCGGGGATGCTCGTCGTACCTTTTAGGGGTTAAAATCGCAGGTCTTGGTACCTCTTAGGGTGTTAAAGATCAAGAGTCAGCATTTGTAGTCAACACGGTATCTTTTAGGGATAAAAATTCGTTTAAACTTTGTTAATTCACACTTCGTGCTTTGGCTGGGTACCTGGGCATAGGGCCTGGCAGGTACCAGTGTCAACACAGCTATTCAGTGTATACATTAGACTTTCGCTCCGCTCGGCACTTCAAGGACTCGCTCGCGCTAGCGTGCTCTATTTACTGATTATTCGTGAGTCGACTTGTGGCAAGTCTATGTATATACATGTGACTGAGCAAGTATCTGAACATGGTGCTCAGGCCTGGACACGAGGTCATGACAATGTACTCAGCACTGGATTGGGCACAGGACCAGTCTGGAGGGGGACAGTGGGGTTTACGGTATTGCGGTATCGGGCCATTTTCATACGGTATTTTGGTAATTTTGATTTTAAATTGCGGTATTACGGTTCCTTCTAGCACTTCAGTATGATAGTATGAAGGCGCTGTTACAGATTAACAGAGTGCGCCACCTGTTTAACCGCAAGACCTTACCTAATATCATCAATGGCTTAGTTTTTAGCAAACTCTTCTATTGTTCCTCGGTTTGGGCGTCAACAACCGTAACTAACTTAAAAAAGATCCAG
>JANVCK010233456.1:0-10003 GCA_026546655.1 Epizoanthus illoricatus | reverse complement strand
AATTCATGGAATTTTAGTTTGGGTCATTTTGAGGGTTGGGAGGGGGGGCGTCTATTTGAGAGCGGGCGTTTATTAAAGGGATGTTTTTTCAATAGCAGTAAAACCTGAATTCGTGCACGCGTTATGTAGAAATTTGCTTTAATTGTGTTGCTAGAATGTAGCAACAGATCAATGTTGATGATCAGTGGTCCGCTCCAGACGATCTCAAACAATTACAAGAGACGACTTCGGATAATTACAGTAGGCGGTTGAAGAATTAACTCAAATTTTTGAAAGTCGCGTCTGTGATATTGAAATCTACAACGAAGATCTTGTGGTTATGGTTCTGACAATTTTTTCTTCAATTTAACCTGCTCTCAAATAAACGTCTCTCCTTTTTTAGGGAGGGGGCGGTATTCAGTCTCGTTTAGCAAGTTCTTAACTACATTTCAGCCTAAGATACGTTCTTAGCATGTTCTTAAAATTTTCGCCTTTCCCAGCCTTAACGCTCTTATATTAAAAAAGGTTCTTATATAAAAAAGAGAGTGTTTCATTTGATTTTCCGACGGAAATACGGCGTCTGCATTAGAGACTAACGGTTTCTGTAATCGCTTTGACATTTCGTATTCTACCATACTTACAGATATGGGCTTGAACAGGAACACTTTGGAGACGCTGACGTGCTGAAATGTGCACGTGATGTACACGTGATGTACACGTGATGTGGAACTGAAACATAGCGTTAGTTTTCAAATCTGAGAAAGGAGACGGTACGAGAACCTGCGGATGATTTTAACGAAAAAATGTCTATCAAGATAAATGATTTTAACAATAATTTTATATTTTATAGGGGGGATAGATAGCATAGACATATCAGATATGTAAATACGAACCTGAGAAATAAGATTTCAATACACTTCTCGTCATCTACCAAGTGCTATTTATTATCGAAACCATAACCTACTATGAGGTTGAAGTGTTCCGCATTGATTGTGTGCTCTCATGCGATGAAAATTGCACGCGAGCGCTGTTGTTTAGCAATGAAGCAATAGGTTATTGTTAATAATTTTTGTAATCATACAGTAACAAAAATATGTCTGTTCTGATTGGTCGAGAGAAGTGCAGTTTATTTGAAATTGAGTGCAGATTTTTGAAATTGAGTGCAGAAAAGTGAAATTGAACGCTGATTGGCGCTAGCCAATCAGATTACACTTTGCATGGAAACAAGGTTAGGAAATTCAAAATGGCGATCGGTACAAACAAAACATAAAACAGTGAAAAGATTTGCAAAGATTGGTGCATAATTACCTAAACAACATGCGAGTTCAAGTGCATAAAAACAACATTCAAAGGAGCAACTACTAGAGGATAAGAAGCATTTAATTTACGAGCATCTAAAGAAGTATTCGATCGAGGAAAAAGCAAAGCAAATACGACAAGCGGGCCAGGCAAAACTATCACACAACTCACAAAGAATCGAACACAAAGTCATTGAATATTCTTTTTGAGTACAACAGGTGGCATGCAAAACAACGTCCTTGATGTTAATAATTAAATTAAGTTAGTAACTTGGATATTATGAAGTGTTGGATTTAAAAAGAAACGAAACAAAATATCACTGACTGACTGGGTGACTGACTCCTTCCTTGCTAACTTACTCACCCATCCACCCACCATCTCACTCACTCACTTACACGCTCACTCACTCACTCACTCACTCACTAACTCATCTTCACGGTTCCCACTGCATGGACATAAGATTTTTGTTTCTTGTTCAATGTGAGACACGACATTTATAACTTTCAGCCAATTTTGAATTTTTTATTAAGAACATTTACAAATTTTCAACTTAATTTGTGTTGTTTGAACCAAAATGAATTATTAAATCGCTGTTTTTAAAACAGACGAAATCGTTTAAACATTTATTACCTGCTTCGACAATTACAGCTAAGAGTCTAGACTTCTCTTAGTAACTATTACTTGTGTGTTCCCAAACAAACCACAGCGGTGAATTACTCGAAGCGTGCAGGGAGTCATGACGTCAGGAGCCTGCTATCCGCGGGCACAGCTTGGACTGCATCAGTGGCGGCTGATTGTGCTGCTTCTGCCATATTGTCTGATTCCGGGTGAGTGATTTCTCAAACCATGGAAGATAGAAATTCTGCCCGGAACTGAGATTAATTGATTGTTTATTGATTACATAACTAATATCATCGAGTCTATTTTACTTGCTGTTTTCAGAATTCTAAAAAGTCCTTGATACGCTCAATTCTTACTGTTTAGGCACACCTCTTTATCAGCATTTTAATCAACAAAATCATTGTAAGAATTAGGTTTTAATCTTCCGGTAAACTGCGTCGCACCCACAGTCAGTCATACCGCAGACCAACTCAACATCCGCTTAACTAATGTTAGCTTCCTATGCAAGTTATCCTCGACAACGACGATACATAACTATAACACACGAATTGCAACACATGCACTACCGATCTCATAACTATACCGTACAAATATTAAGAAGCAAACAATATTATTCCAATGTCCCAAAGTGTGGAATTCCCTCTCTTCATCAATTATCAACTTGAACTCTATAAAAACATTCAAAAAGACTTTGTCTCAGTATCTAATTGAAAGACAGTAAATAATTAATCATGTATGTATGTATGTACAGTATATTGCAATTAATTATAATGCACCTGCACTTGCAACTTACCTGAAGTCTTTGAAATCAACCTATTTCTATAGTCCAGCTAACCACATTTATGCTCCACTATACGTCTGAAATTTATTCTCAAATATCTGAATGAGAACAGATGGCTGGTAAATAAGCCTATTGGTTTCTAAAGCCGCCTCACCACAGCTACAACTTAGTTTTATTTTGTTGAAAGGAATTTGTAAATAAATGTGGTAAGAAATAAAATGGAAAAAAAAATTAGATGAGATCAAGAACGGCGATCAGGTGACACAAATTCTTCTATATATTTAGAAGCTTGTTTTAAGAGATTCCTTGTAGTTGTATCTAGCGCCGGATCTGTTATTGGCGTGTTTTGTTTTGAAAGTTTTTTTTTAATAAAAGTAAATTCCTGTTGTCACAAAAAATGTTTGCCTGTCTCCATCGCGTTATTTTCCTGTAGTGGGAAACGTTTATAGCTTGAGTTCCCGTTCGCGTGAATTTTCTTGAGTTAATAATCAATTTTATCAGTTGCATTTTAAAAGTACTTACCTGATGATAAGAAGTCGAGACCTATTTCTAAACTCAAGGCGTTCCAATTAACTTGAACCTCAGTGATTGCTCGATATTTTTCCGTTACCGTTTCCGCTTCCGTCTCCGTCGCTAGTGCAAACCGGGCTTAAAGTCGTGTTGATAGTGCACCGTTAATTTCCCAGCTAAAAAATAAAGCGACTTTATTTAACGTCGGTGGTTACGTCAACTCTGAAGGCTGGTATCAATGTATGCCGACGGTGCGCACTTTACCCCCCACTTTCTGTCAATGCTGCATTTTAAGGATATTTTTAAAACAATGTCTGTTTCGACTTCTCTCTGTTCCTAAAGCTCAAGCTACAAGGAACAGAGAGAAGTCGAAACAGACGTTGAAGTCACTGGGGATCGAACCTGGACCTCTCGCTCCGAAGGCCGCGCACTGACCGACTGAGCTACGCCTGCTCCTTATATTGTAGGATAAATCTGCTATAGTAAGACAAATCCTAACTTCGCCCATAGCACTGAAAACAGCTAAAAAACAAAAAAAGCAAACCGCAATATCAATATCAGTTATTTAGAAATGCTATATATATATGTGTGTTGGCGAGCACTTCCTGAATTTTACGGGAATGTGTCAGAAAGAAAGATAACGTACTGATTACTCCACAGGAAGTGAGGGTCTGAAGTGCTATGTATGTCGGAGTGACTCGTCATGGGCCGACTGTGAAAGAAACCAAAGTAATGCTGAATGTAACCCCGCCTTCGACCGTTGTGTCAAGTTCAGCTACGAAGCGTGGTCTGGGGCCAACAAATCTACAATGATGGCACGTGACTGTCTCCCTGGCAACCAGTGTTCCAGTAGCCATCTGGTGCAATGCAGAACCCTCAAGGCAACCAAGATCACATGCCCGGTAACGTGTTGTGGAACAGACCTTTGTAACAAGGGCTTTGGAATCCACCAGAGTACCCGTCTCACAGGAGTAGCATTGACAAGTCTTCTTTGTTTGGTATTTGCTTGGACATTAGCCTGATGAGTATGAAAACAAATAATACTGCTCAGTGCAACCATAAAGTTGTAATTTCACCTTTTACGCTGTGTTTGAAGAATAGTAAGCTATTCGAAAAAAGTCTAAGCCGCCGGCTGGCACGATAACGACTAATCAAGTCACTGGCCCAGTTACAATAGCACACACCGCAACACCACACGGTATATCTTCCCTCTATCAGCAGCACAATAAAATTACCAGAATTAAAAATATTTGTCTTCTGCAGTAATATAATAAACACAATCTTGGTAAATCATTGGTAATCATTGCCCAGTGAACTTTGAAGCCTGCAAAAGCTCGATCTGTGTCTGCTGCACTAGTATACAATTAGAAATTTATTATTTTAGGCCCGTTGGCTCAACTCGTGTACAGAACCTAATTGATAAATTAGTAAATTAATACGACGTCCTTGTGGAATTATGGGAAATTTAACACCTAAACAACGGAGTACTGATAAGTGTGCATGTATTCGGCAAGTTTTTCACACTTTTGAATTGCCTCATCAGCTCTGCTCGTGCATGCATACTGAGGCCCCGTCCAGATTAACACGTTTTCGAAAACTTCCGTTTTCATCTTATCGAAAACGGATAAAAAGATTTGCGTCTACACTAGCGTTTTCGGAACGTTTTGACCGTCCACACTAGCATCTGGAAAACAATGACATTGATGTGTTTTCGTTCCCAGGATCTTCTCGGACGTTTTTACCTTCTATTCTTGCCCACTGCGCCATGCATAATTATGTTCATGACGTCAGCGTTTTCGAAAACCTCCGTTTTTGCCCGTCCACACCAGCACGACAGACCTCCGTTTTCAAAAGTCTCCACTTTGTAGAGCGTTTTCGAAAACTTCCGTTTTCACACCTACAGAGCTCCGTTTACGATCGTTTTAGTGTGGACGATCGGTGCAAACGCATCAAAATTTATGTGTTTTCAAACGAAAACGGATTAGTGTGGACCGGGCCTCAATCTACTAAGGGCCTGTTATCATGATTTTCGTCCCAGGATGAGTTCATATCGGTATCTGTTCGTTTACATGAGTGGTCAGTTTCATTCCGGGATCTTCATCCCGCCCGAGATGAAATTCATCTCACCTGTGCCTTCATTGTGTGGGTTTTGTGTCGCCTCGTCTTCGGGTGGAAAACCAGAAGGTATTTACATGGATTTTTCATCCCAGAAAGACTGTCTACATGGAATTTTTCGTCGTCCTCGTGTTTCGTTCTAGAATGATATTTCATCCCGGCCAGTGCTTGGGTCAGGGATGAAATCATCCCGAAACCATGTAAACAGCAATAAGGAAATGACCAGATACCGAGATGAACTCATCCCGGAACGAAAGTCATCCCGGGACGAAAACTCTCATATAAACAGGCCCTAAGAAAGTATTGACTGATTGCAGTATCCCTAGAATTCCCCTGGGTCATATCTCTTATGTTTATGTATGTTCGTGTGTTTGGATTACTGTGTAATGTTATAACCCAAACGTCTTATTTAGCACTTTTTCAATGTGTTATTCTGGTTGCTAAAAATAACTCTTGGATATCCTTTTACTCGAAAACTACTCGAAACGTAAGAATCGCAAATGTCTGTTCCAAACCTTTACTTTGCGCGAATAAGCGCCCACTTTACCGGAACCCTACAAAATGTAAACACTGTTAAGTCATTAAACACGTTTCCGGCTCTGATACTTTTTCAAGATTATTTGTAAATTAGCTGCGGTTGTAGTAAAGTGAAAACAAAGTTGTTTATTGGGAGACAATATATTACAACATTCGACCCCTGTCACCTCTCCCCCCACGTAGCTTATCACCGGTTTGTCTACCTTCCAAATGCATTTTGCTCGAGCCCAACTCACAAGAAGTCAATCGAAGCAAAACTAAAACCAAGAAAACCTGAATGAGAAGATAATAATGTCCAGTACCCCTCCACACTTAGTTAAATCGAAAATGAACAAAATTTGACAAACATTTTTGAAAATAGAAACTTTCCAAATTTAAATTCAAATGTATTATTTGGTTTTAAGCACGTTTCTATTGGAAGTCAAGTGAGGCATCAGTCTATTTTTGAATTTTTTTCTCGTACGCGCAGTAGCTTCTCTTGCTTTTAGAGAGAAAGACGTGATTCTAACCCAACTTATGAATCGCCGCTGTTGTCAGCTAGTAGACAAGATTATGGTGAATTATCGTGCACATCTCAAGATGGCGCTTATGGACTTGTAAAAGTTCTAAGCGATTTTTTGGATTCTGCTGACGTTTTAGCTACCCTTCTCTATCGTTTTTATGTTTTCATATAAGTTTGGCTAGCGTTGCTTTATTCGAATACAAAATAATATAGACAAAGCCCTATATATTATCCTTGCTACGTGGTATAAGAGAGGCAGCGAACTGCGTTCGGAAAACTATTTAGTTCATAAGCCCCATCGTTTGAATGCGCCCGGTGGGTGGCACCCTGCAGACACTCTGCACCCGCTCGTTCAAGGTGAAAGCGTCTCTTGGAGTTGTGCTGTATTTGCCTGTTATGTTGGCCTTGGACAACAGCGATCTGTTTGAATTTTTGCTTGCAAAACATTTTATTTTGCCCCCCAAAAATATTTTAATCACTTTAAAATTATTGTTGAGTTTGGTACTGTGCAAGTTTTACGTGTGGTATGTGGAGCATAGTCAGCATTTGTTTTGGAATGTTTTGAAAATGCACTGTCCCTGAGAATTCAAAATCCTCGCGCCAAAGTCACTCTAATTGCCAGCAGGTCCAAGTGCTGCATGTTGCATCTTTAAATCCTCCATGCATGTGGCCAGAGATGAGGCCAAAAGAACGCTTGTAATGCTCACCAATATCGTACTGACAACCACATAACAGACATTACCAGAACTTCAAGAAATATTTACAAATGTTTGCAGAATCCCAATTTCTCTGCAGTATGTCTTTGACCAACATTGGATATGAGCTCATTCTTGGCCCTTTTCCCGACATACACAGCGGCACAGCGATTACACCGTCTCTTTCATTATGTGCGTTAAATTGGCCCTCGATACACACACCAAGTGCTACTAATATTCCGGAACTCTATAAAATGCAAACATTATCAAACCATTAAACACTTTTCCGGTTCTAGAAGATCTTAGGATTATTTGTAGCAATTGCAAAGTAGTCAAAACTGACAAAGGTGTTTGTTAGCAGCCAGACAGCTGCTAGCCAGGTTCAAACGGCGTATCGTTCATGCGCAGAACCTAATACTATTGGGTTCGACGTTGGTTCGACTCTGGTACGTTGATTCAAACGGTGTATTTAATTGTGCAGTGCTAAATACATTCAGATAATATATATGACTCAATTTCTCTGCTATATTTTATTGCTTCTGCCGTACCTCATTCGGAATGCTGCATCTGTTCTGATTCAGACGTCAAACTATTCGTGAATTTGGTTCAAATATTATAAGTTCGGCGCAGGAACGATGCATTATTCGAACCTGGTCCATAAAAAGCAACTCGTCCACATTTAGCAGTTTACGCTGTATAATTTTGCATCAGTTTTAACCCTTTAAGCAAAACCCGTACGCCTTGAAGCTGAAACAATAGAACAGCAATGTTTTCTTAACCCCAAAATATAATTTTAAAAAAAGCCGATGAATTAGTTCATTTGCACTTTGTTTCACTTTCTATTCTCAGACATCCGGCGTGGCCACATCTTTTATTAAAATGATTAGAATCTGCGAAACCAACGTCGCCCCTCGATCTTTTGCAATTTAACTATTCTCTGCATTTTAGGTAAAAGGAAAGAGCCGTGAAATTTAGAAACTATTACAAATATCGATCATGTTGGACAATAAATGCAATACTAGAAATAGAGTTTGTTTTATCGTTTCCTAAGTCACCGTTACTAATTGTTTCTTCCTTTCTTTATTTCATTTCCACTAATTATTAAAATGTTGTGGCAACTTCAGAAAATAACCCAAGCCAACTGCCACAGTAATAGAATAGCACAGGTGCAAGTGGCAAGATACAATAAGCATAGAAAGAAAGACAATTTCGGCAAACGTTTTAGTACAAATGATGAATGAATAAAATTGTTAAGACTGGAAACATTAACTGAAGAAATACGAAACTGTAAATAGAATTTGAATTGTGCTCCGAAATCTTACTTTTCTAGATATTCGGGTTGTGACGTCATGTCGTAGTGTTCTTTATCGCTTTATGAATGGTTTCCAAAATGGCAGAGTCGTGGCTGATTTGATTATTTCATTTCTACTGTTTCTATTTGAAATATTTTGCTCGCATTTAGTCTGAATTAACCAACCAATAATTAAAAGTAATATTACATTTTACACTGCAATTGTTATTCATAATTTACATATCCTCGCAGCACAGCTGAGCAATATAATGGATCGACATAATTGCATGTCCTGTTATGTATTACTTAAAATGTTCTCACAAATACGATGTTTGTCGCGACATTTCCCGCCACCAATCTGCCATTACCAAACGCGCACGTGAAAGGAGAAGAGTTTTAATGTTTGTTTCTTCCTGCTTCTTTCCAAGATAGTTTTCCTTTCTGTATTCCGCCTCCGAATTCCGGTTCGCCTACTCGGCACTCTACATCGAAGGAAAGGATTAATCTGTTGATCTCCTGGCTTATTAGACTGTCATAAATATTGGCTGTGTGAGTTATGATGAACTGGCAAGAAAACAAAATAACACAATAAGAAAATGATGTAAATTTCTCAGCTGGAGTTCACAGGCCAACGAAATATTACCCTGACAATCTTAGCAGCCGGTAACAAAAAAAAACAACTCATCTATTTTACTGTTAGCATTAAAATGCTTCGTGCCCATTAGTGAAGGTAATTAGTGAAGTAATTGAGTTTTACTACCCGTTGCTGTTACCGTCATTTTCTATATTGTGAGTCCTACGGTAACCGGTAACAGGTATTTTGTTAGTTCCGCTCCGCAGTGGATAAAAGTGCGTCGTCCCAAGTGTTCTCATGCACAGTCCAGTATCAACACAAAACAGAACGACCAACTCGACACAAGCAGCAGAGACCAAACGGCAAGGGCATTATCGCAAAATATCCCAGTTTGACAATGAATAAGTCTGTTGCTCTAACTGTGCTGGTGATCCTGGCCGCAGTGCCGATGATGGCCGAGGCGTGGACACTGGGTATTGGTACCATGCCGGGAACAGGCAAGCGACAAGTGTCTGGGGTAAGATCCTACACTACTCACCGCACCGCTCGCTCTTACACTCGCAGACATGCGCCAACTATTTTTGTGTCAGAATTTGCGAGAAAAGCATAAGTATCGATTAGCAGATTAGCGAGACAATTCCAACATCACACATCAATCTGAAATGGCATTCGCCAGTCTTAATATTATTAAAATATAACTGTAGGCTTATTGCGCTCACTGTGTGTTGTGCATGCACTGCCATTGATGTTCCTTGGCACGATTTATAAACTGCTAACTGTGTTCACTGTGTGTTATACATGTATTGCCATCGATGTTCCTTCGTACGATTTATAAACTGTTAACTCGATATTCCTTCGTACGATTTATAAACTGTTAACTCGATATTCCTTCGTACGATTTATAAACTGTTAACTGTGTTCACTGTGTGTTGTGTGATCTTGTGCATACACTGAGAGAGTTAATGGGGGGGCTGCTCTGACGGTCTAGCCCTTTTACGGTTAACGGTTTAATTTTAGGTCGTTTGACGGTTAACAGTTAGGGACGGACCATTTTATTTTGTGTGTGTGTGTGTGTGTGTGGGGAGGGGGGGAGGTAGAA
>JANVCK010233445.1:0-10003 GCA_026546655.1 Epizoanthus illoricatus | reverse complement strand
GAAGTAAATTGCGGCCAATGAAAATGAATGGCTGTGAATTGTTTTTCTTTCTCTTCTTCTACTCCCCTCCTTACCCACTTTTCTCTTATTTGTTCTCAGTTTTCTCTGCTATCTTACTCGCCATCATTTCCTATATACAGTGCCTCAATTTCTTATCCATTGCCCGAAACATCTTAGAGGTACCTGCAGAGTGGGCTATGTCTTGGTCATGTTGATATGTAACTGCCGAGGTTTACTCAGTTTTGAATTTATTCAAAACGATTTCGTTAACTGGTACGTCATAAATCTTACTCGCCATCATTTCCTATATACATTGCCCCAATTTCTTATCTCATTGCCCGAAGCATTCTTAGAGGTACCTGCAGAGTGGGCGATGTCTTGGTCATGTTGATATGTAACTGCCGAGGTTTACTCACTTTTGAATTTATTCAAAATGATTTCGTTAACTGGTACGTCATAAATCTTACTCGCTATCATTTCCTATATACATTGCCCCAATTTCTTATCTCATTGCCTGAAACATTCTTAGAGGTACCTGCAGAGGGGGGGGGGGGGCTATGTCTTGTTGCTTATATCAAATATATAAAAACTTAATTAATAAAATAACTGCTGGACAGAGAAGATAAAAGAAATCTTATCAAAATTCGGCTCTTACTATGTTTGGATTAAGCAGGATCAAATAACACACGACAATAATATACTACTACAGATCAAGCATAGGCCAAAAGATATTGAACATCAGAATTGACTAAGTAACCTACTCAATGACACCAGAACTGGACAAAGCCAAACAAAGAAACTAAGAACATATCGTCAATTCAAAGATGAATTTAAACTTGAACAGTATTTATTACATGTAGCTAATATTAAACACAAAATTGCTCTCCCAAAGCTACGAATTAGCAGTCACTGCCTTGAAATAGAAAAAGGGAGATACTCATGACCGTACAAACCAGCTGAACTAAGAGTTTGTCCCAAGTGCAGTAATAATGTGGGCAACAAACTTCACTTCCACATCAAGTGTCACGAATACAAAGACATTAGAGAGAAGAAGTGATTATATCGTTAGAAAATATCACAGGGATTAATGCAATTGAAAGAAATGAAAAAGAATTGTTTTTGAACAAAGAAAACATGCAAAAATTTCTGCTAAATTCATTTACAACTGTTTCGAGAAAAGAGGACAAAAATAAATAGAGCATGTAAGAAACTAATTAGAAAGGTTTGGGACTGAACACGTATGTACAACTATCTAACAAGTGACCAAATAAAACTTGTCTTGTCTTGTTGATATGTAACTGTCAAGGTTTACTCACTTTTGAATCTATTCAAAACGATTTCGTTAACTGGTACGTCATAAATCAAATTGTGAAATTTTCTATAAATGGAGACAGTCCGCAGTCTGAACATTTCACCATTAATATAATAACTATAAATACTTTCTGCATCTTCGTACCTTTGGTACATTTTTCCGCATTCCATTTGCCTCTGTAAATATAACCCTCTCTGCTAGTCTTAGTGCTTTGTCGATGAACGTAAACCCATACTGGTGCCTCATGTCTAGTATTCTCCTCCTCACAGAATATGGACTAAGCTTTCTACCAAGTTCATTAAATTTGAGTATAGGTTTTGCCTTGGTGCTGTATGCGATAATTGCTATATGCGCTGCATAGTCTGCAATTTCAAACCGGTTGGCGGTGGACCATAAGAACTCTTTCATCTTTATCCAATCGGAACTGCTTATACTTCCGGATGAATCCACGATGAAGGCAATATCAACCAAGGATCTGCAGTGGCTCACTATAGTTAGATTAAATAAATCAGGTTATTGTTAGGTTCCTGAGTTGAGGAAAATATAGCATATACAATGCCAGCTCTGATTGGCCTAAATCACAAGATAAAGACTGAACAGCTCAACAACAACATTTTAAAATAGCAATAGAACACTGGTTTTTAATATGAATATAATTGTGGAGTACTCAAGAAGCAAGAAAATCATTCGATTTCGCTTGCAAAGAAAGATACAATAGGGGAAAAAAAGTTTTAAAGGCAGATATTCTAACATAAATTATTAAATTTAACGAAATGAAAATGCTCTTGTGACGGAACTATATGAACAGTTTATATTATAAGACGTAGAATTATGCAGCTTTGATGTCAGTCAAGAAACAACTCAATGATCCAGCACAGCGGATACAAACAGACAGACAAACAAACATTAAATGGCAAGAACAAAATTTATCCCATGTTTACTATACACAACGCAGAGTTAGATAAGCAATACAAAAAATGAAACAAGCAAATGACCCTAATAAAATATGATACAGAAAAAGCATGGGGAACTGAAAATCGAAGTGAAGCTTCTGTAGTCATAGTATCACAGTTTATTGCCTACACTAACTATTTTGCTATTGCTTAATTATAATACAGTAGTTCGTACAAGACTTTCAGTAGATTGGACAACGGCTATTTCGTACCAGAGATAGCAATAGCTTTAGCCCTTCTTGCCAGTTCGCTTGGTGGCAGAGTGTACAAATACTGAGGCTGTTCTGCAACCGGCTGCAACTCTCCTTTATCTGCATTGTCGCCAATCGCTACTACAAACGTCTTCGCCCTGAGGGATCGCAGTGGTTTCACTGCCTCATCAAGAGGTTTACCACCAGGTGCTTGCCTTCCTGCAGCTAACAGGATCACAATCTTTTTCCCATTTTGGTTTCGAAGCAACGCTGCAGCGTGTTCCAAAGCTTTGTCGATTCTTCTAGGCCTGCCTATTATCGAGCTGTCATCAACTTTTCCACTGAAAGCAGGATCTGTAAAATCTGCTATCGTGAGCGGTATATCAGCGTACTGGACAGCACTTCCTCGTGGGCCGGCTGGATTAATATTAAAATGTCTTCCTAGCGTTTTAACAAATTGCTTCTCTTTATTATAGATGTCACGAGTCACACCTAATGAAGCGTCTAATAAGAAAACGACGTTCTTCTCAGTTTCTAGTGGACTTGAAGGCACTGTAACAAATGCAGAGAAAATGTAATTAGACTATTGAAACCATTCCTAAATAAAATGTAAAACTTTGATATAGGCTATGAGTTAAAATGGTGTTAAAATATCAAACGTTGTGGACTTATAGAGTCATCTTCTTCATCTTCCTTATATCTTCCTGTATATTCAATTACGTTTATTATCAGGTGTTGAAAAACGATCCTTGGCACTCCTACGCTTACGTTGAATTTATGAAATAATGTGTCTATCTTCCTATCCAGCTGGTTATATAGCGGTGGATTAAAACGCCAACAAAAGGGCGCAACGTCCTAAGTGCAACTCGTTTCCAATTTAGCAGTACCTACTTTGTTAATAATAATAATAATAATAATAACAATAATAATAGCTTTATTTAAACCGCAAGAATGGATCATCTATGAATACATAAGTAAATCACTGCTGATATTAACCCATGTGCAGATAATAAAAATATCTATGTAAAAGTACTAGGTCTAAATTATAATACAATACAATACTTACTAAAATCGTTAATTGGAGCGTTGCTTTACATATTTTTAAAATCATGTAGATATAACATTTGCTCTGATTCGTTAAGCAGAATTCTCTTGCACTACGATCTAGAAAGCCGGATTCTATAATTTAAGATTGCCCTGATTTTATTAAATTAACGGATATGAAGCAGAGATCCGGGGCTAAATCAACTAACTTAAACTTGATCCTGAGTCTTGAAACAACAAAGGTCGAATGACATAAATAACAGAAAGCGTTGTTATATTGTTCTAATGTATTAATTATATATGTGGAAGTAAAAGAATCTGAAAAGTGAGAGAAACAAGTAACTTGAACAAAACCAGGCAGTGTCAATGAAACTACATCAAAATTGGGTCTGCTTCTTTCGTTTAGTATATTGAACCGGTGACACTATTTTGATATTCTTTGTTAATGAACAAATCACTGTAAGTATCGTGTCTGTAACCAGCTCCTTTGTTCACTGATCGAAAATCTATCAAGAGTGTGACAATAATTTAGAAAGAGCGGCACTATCAACTACATTTCCTTACTTGCAAAATAACATTTAAAACTTACCTGAACTGTTGCGGATTTGTTCAGCTATTTTCATTACCTGCGAGAGTAAAACATCAAACGAAGGGTATGTAATGACGTCGTGTTGGTTATAAACAAGGGGAAGATAATCCTTCATGTCAGATTGCTTTCCAATACTGACAACAAAAGTCTTTACACCAAGGTCTCGAAGAGGTTTTCCAGCTCGTTGAAGTGGTGTAGCACCGGGAGTTTGTTTTCCAGCTGTTATCAACACCACAATCTTCTGGCCATGGCGTTGTGAGTTGGTTAACATCACAGCAGCGCGGTCTAGTGCCCTGTCTATCCTTCTTGGAGTACCCAACAGTGGGGCGCTTTTCACCTTGCTTGGTAAATTGGGATCACTGAATCTTGTAACAGTTTGTGGAACACTACCGTATATCACAGCGCTTCCTCGTGTGCCAGTTGAGGAGATATTGAAATGGTAGGACAGCGATTTGACGAGTTCTTTCTCTAACTTGTAGTCAAGAGGTAGAACACCTCTGGACGAATCGATGAGGAAGACAACATCAGTTCCACTTCCCAATGGGCTAGAAGGCGCTGCAACGATATTTTTAACATATTTATTACTTTTATTCCAAATTTAAGTACTGTAAATCAGAAATCTGTAGTGGGGCTTTATAATGAGTTTTAAGTTTGTTTTGTACAGAGTTAAAATTATGCTTAACAACTTTAAGATTGGCAGTTCTCAAAACACCAGCAAATGATGGCTAACAATAATGAATACAAAATTGTTTTGTATTGCCTTTTCTTCATTTTCTAAGTGTTGCTGCTTTTTTCTAAAGAAAGTTAAGTGATATATATATATATATAATTTGTTTATTAAGTCCAACTTCTTACGTAATCATATCTCTTGTAAGTTCCAGTTGATACAGTGATTAGCTTGACACTAGGGTATAAACGACCTGTATCTGTAATAAATAAAGTATTGTATTGTAATGTACTAGACTATACTGTACTGTACTGCACTGCACTGCACTGCACTGCACTGCACTGCACTGTACTGTACTGTACTTTACTTTACTGTAGCCTGTTGTGTTGTGTTGTGTTGCGTTGCGTTGCGTTGCGTTGCGTTGCGTTGCGTTGCGTTGCGTTGCGTTGCGTTGTGTTGTGTTGTGTTTTGTGTTGTGTTATGTTATGTTACAGTGGTGTTACAGTGTGCAGTGTAGGAAAATGATATGATGATAAATTATTGTATAATTTTTTAATTAACCTTTTTTGGTTGATATCGACATACTGTTGTCTACCTTGTGTGAAATACATTTTAATTAAAAAACAAAATTTATTAATCTATGGTATTTCGTCTAATATGCTAAATATCAATTGCACAAGATCTGATATCTGTGCACATATTGTGGTATTAAAATTGCTAAAAATATGGGAACATTTCTACTTACCAACTGGGGTTGCAACTGAAATACAAAAAAGAAGACTCAAATTAATCTTTCTATGGTTAAAGCCATGAGCACAGGTATCTCTCAGTTATATAAAGTAGCCGATATTATCTAATCAACTCTTCGTTCCAAGTTAAAAGTTATAACCATTTAATTGCAGTTGACACGAAAGTGTATCTATATCCTAGGAGCTAAATTTGCTACTTCGAGAACGAATTTCAAACGTTCATAAAATCATTTCTATTTGTCAGCCAATACTCATCTTGGTATCCTTTAGATCAGAAGCTTTCTCTTTGGTGTTATACATGAACAGCGTGGTAAGCGTGGCTATATATGGTGTATATTTATACCAGTCTCCTCATACTACATTGAAGTGATTTTAAAGACATAAAGTAACTCAATATTGTTCACATTCACAAAATTCTTAATAGATCCAAAGTCATGGTCAGCTACACCAAAGAATTGTGAATTAATATTTTGCTCACCACTTTTTACATCCCCAAACACTCTAACCACATGAACACATATGAATAATAGGGACTATACAGGGCACCATTTTCCATACTCTGTGAAAATTTGAATTAAAAAAATTAAATTCATACAAAGCTATTGCAGTTTCAATGTACAATGTCGTGAACAGGGAAAACGGCTGTCAAAGTTTGATAACGTGTTCACTCACTCTCATGCAAGCAATAGTATTTAGAACATGACAAAAACACAACCTATTGCCTTTGGAAGTGTCCAGATAATCTACTGAATGATACATGTCTGTGTCTTTGGTATTTCAATCTGAATGTCAGACAGTGTGTAAATAAGTTAGTTCTTTATACCACCGGTGGTTGTTGTCAGATGTAAATATGCTAATAAATTTATTAATTTTGTAACTAATATGTAGAATTCGATAACCCATAGTTGTGGAGGAATGTCCTTCCTATTGTCATGAAAGACACGAACGGTTTATCAAATTTTAAATCCAAACTTAAAGTGCATAATTCACGACACGAGAAGGGGTTTAAGGGCTGTTTTAAAACTATCGGCCATTTCAGTGAGCTTCAAGTTAATTGGAACATCTACGATTAGTTGAGATGTTGAGGGAAGATAAAACCAGACACTAGAGCGTTAGTTATAACTAGGTCTTGAGCTGTCTCGGATTATATTGTGAGACAAGTACTTTAAACTTACTTAGCATCTATTAATTTGTGATATAAAAAGGCTAAAGTTGCTTTTTAAAATGGTGTAAAAACGGAACGTTTTCGTCCGAAGGACATCTTCAGCGTGTTTTCAAGCAAAGATTATGACAACATTATTAATTTGTTATGGTTATTTTCATGCGCATTTTAATATTATCATGGGTACTTGCGCAATATAAATGTCAATTATCATTATCATTATTATTATTATTATTATTGATACCTTTGCAAACATCTTCTCTGGCTCTTGCAGATATTTCGTCTAGAGCATCGAAATTATCTGTTTGGTACACAAATTCTGGACCAGATGCCATAGACGCCAACTCGGCTGTATCGACATGCTTGCCAATACCCATACCATAGATACGGACACCTGCTGCTTTAAGACCTTTTGAAGCAACGTCTAACTCTTCATAGCTTCCTCTATCCCTTGTTTGTTGCCCATCAGTTATCACAAAAGCAATCTAATGATAATACAACAAAAAGCGAAGCTAAATAATATAATATGCGGCTATATGCAAACCAGAAATCTTTCGTATCTCTCAACAATTACATTACAAAAAAGAAGGTGCAATTTATTGAAATTCGTAAATATAATCTCGAAATTCAAAACAAACTACATCATCACTTGAAGTTTGTATATATTAACATCACAATATACCCAAGTTTCTATAGTGTTTGTACCTAATAGGAACTGGAATTACAAAGAAATTATAATTAATTGTAATGTCGTGTGCAGCCTGTGCGTTTTGTGCACGACCTTCAAAGCAAACATTGTAACACATTGACGAAATGATAAATATTACATTTTAAGAAGAAAATATAAGAAAAGAAAAAGAAGAAAGAGGGAAAAAAAGAAAAAGAACGTCAAGCATTCACAATAATTGTTCTCTACTCTGCCAAAAGTTTTGGTTCTCATTCCTTGGGAGTCTTCTATGCTATCTGATAATTGTTATATGTTGTATATATACAAGTAATTCAATCATAAAACATAAAATATAAAACATGTACACCTTCGGCATTATACATACTTTCCATCTGAGATCTTTCGAGTATGGTTTCGGCATCTTGCTATATAAACCAAGTCGCAAATGCAAACGAATAAGAGGATATCCAGTGTCACAAAGCACCCTTTCTTGAATTAGCTGTATACAGATTTGTTATATGTTGTATTACATGAAGTTGAATGCTTCCGAGTCACAAAATACCTTTATAACGTTTGTCCGCATCCCATTTTCCTCAGTAAATACTTCTCTTTCTGCAAGCCGAAGCGCCTTGTCGATGAAAGTGAACCCACGTTGGTGAGGCAATGCATCGACTTTCCTATTGACTGCATCAGCATCTAGTTGGTTTCCACGTAGATCGCTGAACTTCAACACTGTTTGTGCCTTGGTGCTGTATGCAATAATCGCCACATGTGCTGCATCGTGTCCAATATCAAATTTATTGGTGACAGCTTTTAGGAAATTCTTTATCTTAACAAAGTTTCTTCGACTAATACTGCCAGATGAGTCAACGATGAAAGCAAGGTCGACTGGAACCTTACAGTCTTTAACTGCAATAAAGAACAAGTGTGATTGCTTAGTTAATGTAAGTGAAGTCATGGTATTGACAACAATTTGAATATAAACTGTGAAGTCACACAATTATGATCTACATGTAGGTTCCAAAGGCTCTCTTTGAAAAGTTAAGAATGTAACAAGAAAGCAAGTTACCATTTGATTGAATTACAATAAAGTTTCGTACATTAGGATATTTGACTTGATAGTATGATAAATTTGTAAATAGCTTCGTTGTTAGCAATGAAACAATCTTGGAAGTAGTTCGGTATGTTACAGTACAAGCTGACATCTCATGTGATTCTTACTTGCTTTCCCGACAGATTTTGCCTTTTCAGGAAGCTGCGGCGGCGACACGACTGGGAACAGGTCCTGCCGCCTATTGACAATTGGAATCAATTCGCCGGTATCAGGATCACGTCCAATGGCAACAACGTAGGTTGTAGCGCCGAGCTTCTTTAGTGGCTGGATAGCTTGATCTAGAGGCTTGGCATCTGGGGCAGGAAACTGTTTACCAGCTGTCAGAAGAACAACAATCTTGGGTCCACCCCTTCCTCTACTGGACAGTAACTGGGCGGCGTGCTCAAGTGCTTTGTCGATCCTTCTTGGAGTGTTAAGGAGTCGTCCATTGTTCACCTTTCGTATAAAAAGCAATAAAAGAAAACGTATTTCAGTCCTATTGTAGAATAAGCGCTATCAAATATACAATCGTTGCTGTCACAAACAAACTATAATTACTAAATGAACTGACTACAAAATGCTTACAAATGTACACTCCGCTCTCACTTGTAGAAACCTTTTAGTATTTCTGTGCAATGACTGCATTTGTTTTAGAAAGAAACAGAGAACACTTTCAAATGGATGACAACATTTTGTGAAATTAAAATTAAGGAGAACAACAGAATAGCTGTGGTAACACGAACTCAAGGTATTCTTCTATTCCTCAAGTAAGGTTTGCTTGCGTACATACAAGCAAATGTTCCTTTTAATGCAAATCCTTTGTAATAGTTTACCTTTCCATAGAAATCGAGGTCAGTGAAGCCAGCAATTGTATACGGATCGTTAGCGTAATTGATTGCGCTTGCCCGCGCTCTTGTTGGAGAGACACTAAAGTGTTTGGCTAAAGATGTCACAAATTGCTTCTCGTAATTATAAACATCCGGAGTCACCCCAGTGGAAGCGTCCATGAGAAACACCACGTCAGCATCTTTATCAAGAGGGTCTAGTGGAGCTGGAGAAGTGCATCAAGATACAAAAGCAAGTTAGTATTTCGTACAATATGTAAAGCAACGAAGAGGCAAAGCACTAAATGCGAGTTTAGTGAGGTTTCGTCCCAATTACAACTAGTGCTTACGGATGGACTACAAGATGTTGTTGTTGAGAAATCCTAGGCAAGACAAAACATTTTTGTGCATCACTATACGAAATTATATGACAGTGCCAACGTTTATAGAGGATATTACACGATATCGAGAAAATATAGATGCTGTTCTTGTCACGAGAAGATAAAATTCATATCTTCGAGCATACCCTGTAATGGTTCCGAAAGTGTTCGCAAATGTTCGGGAAATCTTCGAAAAACTTCGGTAATTTTCGGAAAATTTTCCGAAACACTCGAAAAGTTTCGAAACATTTTTGGACATTTTATGGTAACACTTGTGCAAGTTTGGTAGAACGCAAAATAAATGTGGAAACACAAGCCTAGGCCTTCGGCTCGTGCTACCACAGCTATATATTGTTCTCCCAAACTTGCACT
>JANVCK010233434.1:0-10003 GCA_026546655.1 Epizoanthus illoricatus | reverse complement strand
TTTACATCGATATTATGAGATCGCTGTCTTAGATTATAATTTTGTGAAAGTTAAAAATGCGAAGGAAAAGAAAAAGGGAAAAAAAAGAAAGAAAAAAGAAAAAAAGAAAAAAAAAGAAGGGCAAAAAGATCGTGTTGTCAGCAGCTGGAATCGATCTCGGGTCTTCTGCGTGGGAGGCATGAACGATATCCACTGCGCCAACAAGGCAAGTACGTCTTTAGGCGTCAAACATCCCACAAGCAAAGTAACTCATGGTTGGCTGAATATAAAAGGTTTGATACACATATAGTACTAGTAGGAGTCTCGAGACACACGTCGGCGGTTATCAATTTACGTCATACGGCATCCCACAAGCAAGAGAGCCCATGATAATGATATATGAGGGCGCTGGACATTCTCGACACGAAAAAAAAATAAAAATAATAAAAAGATTCAGAGGCGAAACCTCAAGTCGTTGCCTTCGGCACGACTAATTACCATAATTATTATTTATTGGATAAACTATGGAATCCATTGAAAACTCTTCTATTGACAAGTAAATTAATCACTCACAGCTGAACTCTCACCTTCCCTATAAATCAGTTTGGGCAAGTAAAATGGCTCTAGACAGAAATGCAATGGAGATCGGACATCTCGCCTCTCAAACAGTTCAGGGTGATTGCACACCTGTGATGGAAACCAGACATGACATTACCAGAGTCACTCACAGACAGACAGACAGACAAACAGACTGACTGATACACACACACACAAACAAATAAACAAACAAATAACCTTGTAAACAGACAGATAGTAGATTATAAAGAGTTAGATAACTTTTATAACAGGCAACAGCTTGTTAAAAATTTTGGTAAATATATGATAAAACTTAACAGCAGCTTAAATATACACATCTTAACTTAGATGTTTGATAACCACCACAAAATGTTTTTCTACTCTTCAACAGTCTGTATGGATCGAATGTGTTTGTAAATGTTTCTAAAATGTGACAATGAATGAATAAAATAATTCGAAAATGTTAACTTCGAGACAGTGCTACGAGGATGTACTTAGTAGATATTTCTGTTGAATGGTTAGACCTTGTATTTTTGCTGGAAACCTGTCAAATAAACAGGTTACTGTACAGATTGCTGTCTGACTCCTCTTGTTGCCAAAGGTATTTTGTGAACCATCATCAACATTTTCTTAAAACGTTAGGTCTCGGAAAAATTTGGTCTTGTCTCGAAATCTCGGAAGTTTTTTGAATGAGTCGCATTGTTATGGGCAGTTGTTGTCTCTTCTTTTATTATCGCCAGGTCTCAGGTTCAAGTCTCAGGTTCGTATATGAAAAACACATCTCTCCGCAAGTCTCTGATTTTATCATTGGCTACACCTTACTTGAGAGTGTCATGTTCTTGACAACAGTTGTGTGAAAGTACAATGCCTTACAATCAACTTCCCAGATGTTACCTTTCTAAACTGCATGACCAGATTCATAAGGTTGCTTGTTGTAGCTGAAGTAGTTGATGACGAGGTTGTGGAGTAAACAAGGTCATCGATGGAAATCTTGTTTCTGACAGCCTGATACAACCTTTGCTGCCTTGTGGTCAGGCCACAGACCACCTTGATCTCAATCTGACAAATAAATCAACACAGTCATCAACAGTTTGTTTTAACATAACAATTTATAAGTCTTTAAACCAATACTAGTCAATGTACTGAATGTAGTTTCCAATCTGAGGGAGCAGGTCAACACATGCCCTCACTAGGAACCCACGTTATGCAGCAGGTACAGCTGTCAGGCGCGCAGCTGCCATTACATGTACGTCCAGGCTTACGAGTCTTTTGTACTGTACATGTACATATCTCTTTTTCTATAGTTGTGTCTGGAAAAAATTATCTTAAGTTTCCAATATCAAGAAGGCAATTTCTGAGTTACAGGCAAGCATGCCCCCGGACCTCCCTAAAACCTCATGCCTTTGGCATTCACAAAATTGGAAATTATAATTGAAAATTATAAGCCAAAAACATCTAGCTAGTACAAATACATGCATAAGTACGAACAACAAGTCTACATCAGACTTTGGATATATTTACACAGACACATTTTTATATGGTTCAAAATTGTACCAAAACGCTCATGCTATCTTTATACAGCTCTAGCCAAATTTGGATCCACAAAATTAAGAAAATTCCCACAGATTGACTATACGTCTCACATTTACATAGCCTCCTTCGCAGACGTGCGTGCCGCTCGTGGCGTTCGTTACGCTGGTCTGATTCATTTCTCGCTCCATCAACACCTGCTGAACCAAGTGGCACATTCCTTTCCTGAAAATTGAACGGCTTGGCAGATTCTGGCAAGATGACCTTGGCTTCATTTCGAGCGTCCATTTCAAAACAACAAGTCGTGAGTGAACTAAATTAATTGGGCAAATATTAAAAGTTACAACATAAAGCCAACCAATGCCCACTATCTCACAAAGATATACATGTATTTGCCCAATTAATTCAGTTCACTCATGACTTGCTTTTTTAAAACGGATGCTCGAAATGATACCAAGGTCATCTTGCCAGAATTTGCCAAGTCATTCAATTGTGAGGAAAGGAATGTGCCGCTCAGTTCAGCAGGTGTTGGTGGAGCGAGAAATGAATCAGATCTGTGTGACAAGCGCCACGAACGTTTGCGAAGGAGGCTAATGTTTACACAAACCAGGCCAAACTGTTAATATGGTACAGTGCATATTTACTGGTACTGGTACAAAACGGGCCTGCAGTAATTGGCTAATGCCGTTGCCATTTCCCAGCCAATGTTTCTTTTTGTTGTTGTTGGTGAATATATTGTAACCCTTGTTTTTCTTTAATAATTTTGTTAGTATTGTGGCAAAGCTAATAAAATAGAATAAAACCTGCATCAGCTTGCATCAGATCTCAACTTTGCATGAATAAGCAGTCTAAGAGTCATTGGGATAGCAGGATTTTGTGTGAACAAATGGCCAAACCATATGAACGTTGATTCATAAGTGATAAGAAAACTCCGCCAGTACTGTGGAAATATTTATAGTCACCTTTGCTAACTGCGTGCAAAGGAAAAGTCTTTGTTTCTCGTTTACACTAATATTTTACTTCCATTAGACTTTACAGTAAATTAAGTCTAACTTATGCATGTGACTCATATATATATATCGCAATAAATCTCTATTTTACTATAAACTTTGTTGCACCAAGGTGAATCTGCAAACATTTTCTTATTTGTATCTTGCAATCCAAACTGACTGGATGAAAAATCTGCCAAAACTACCTGTACATGTACCATACGTGCTGGAAAAGCACAGATAGTCACAAAGATACACTGTCCTTCCCCAACATTACTGACTGTGCTGGAAATGAATTTGAGCTCATACAAATGCCAGCACAAAATAACCTTGTGAAGCTTGTCATTGATTAATTGTAATAACACAACTGCGAACCGCAGTTTCATGAAGCAATTATGGTTCTCACAAGTGCTTCTCACCTTCTCTGACAGCTCATCCTCCACATCTCGTTTAATTCTCCTCAGCATGAAAGGTTTCAAAATCATGTGCAACCGAGACAGCTGATCTGCACAACAAGGTAATTACATGTATCAGCCTAATTTACCCGTAGTGGTTCTCGGTAACAAAATATTACCAGTAAGTGTAACAATAACTAACTGCATATGCAGGGCGTAATAAAAGTGCTGTCCGATAACCCGGGGCTAGCAGACTTTCCTGTCGGGCGAGTAGATTTCCTTCACATGTTGCCTGACGGGCAAGAAACATTGATTTGTAGTTTCATTTTAATTTAATTACTGTATAAATCAGTGCTAAAAATGTTTGGGCTTGCTCCTCAGAGGTCCTGGTTAGTACTGGTATTCTCGGGCAAGCTGCAAATTTGATTTTGATCTCGCCCTGATTTTATGGCAAAAATCTCATACAGTTTGCGAAGGCATGCTCAAGACTTTTAAGTCTATGTGCAAACTTCTTGTACAAAATAAAGCAAGTTGTTTTTGATTCAGAATGCTTCAAATGCCTTCTTCAACATGCCACTGGAACAAATTTTGTAATGAAAACACATATTTATGCTTGAGTTACATGTACTCATATCATTCCTTATTATTAGAATAACTATACATCATATTTTAGTTGGACTTGGGGAATAATATGCTATCATACCGTGATATAGCAGTAAAAGCAAAACGGCATTGCTACTGGTATTCCCGATCAAATGCAAAACTTACTTTGGTCAATCCCAGACTTGTTCTCTGCATGGCTTTCAATATCCTTGGAAAACCATTCATTGAACTCCTCATGATTGTCAAATAATGTCGGCATGATAAAGTGCAGTAATGCCCACAACTAGGAAAGTACACAAGTAGGATAATTAATGTTATTACTAAATACAAACTCTGGTTTTTTATTAAATTTGTATTTTTTTTATCGGTTCCACAACTAATGGCATTCAGTGCATAACTATCAGTTAAACCACATTTTGAAATCCTACATGCTATTTTGTCTTTATAAAGATGACCCATTAATATGGCCACTCCAATGGCACAAATTATGAATGATACACGTAAGTGACAGAAAGCACTAAAAACTGTCAAACAATTTTATTGTAAATGGTGTTACTTATCGAAACTGATTGGCTTCTTCATTTCTGTTTGGCATGGTGTCAATGTACAGCGCCCCACTTCAGTTCTAAGCAGCAATTACCCCTGACAAAGCCATTAATTAGGAAAGAATATAATTTGAACATACCCCCAACCACCCCACTAATACGGCAACATTTCTATGGCCTGCTGTTCAGTGTTGGTGATGTGATTATAATGGGATTCTACTGTACATGCAAATCATTACATTGTCTCACAACCTTGTACTCATGCACAAGCTTATATTCAAGTTGCTCACTTGGAAATTCAGAAAACCATTTATATTCTCTTTAACATTCATGGTTTACTAATGTGCCACGTAGAATATGTCTTGCTAGTTACACCTTTGAAAATCTAATTTATCCTTTTGATATCAAGACGAAAACTGACAACCTACAGCTTTAATATGGTACTCCATGCAGAATCTGACAAAATTACAAATACAAAAACTAAAATAAAAATACAATAACTATAAAAATAGAAAAATCCACCTTCCAACAACATAATTACATTTCACAGTTAAAATGAAGAACAAACATTTAACATAATTATATGAATTAAAAAAATGAATAAAAGATAAATTAAAATAGTCATGTTGTTGGAAGATTTTTGTATGACGAGACCATAATAGGTATCTGAAGGAGGAAGTTGTTCAGCACAAACCTCTGCCATGCTGTTCTGAATTGGTGTGCCTGTCAGTAGCAGCCTGTTGCGGCACTGGAAACCCAGCAGGATCTTCCATCGAACACTAGACATTGGTCATAATACAGTCAATATTGCATAGGTAGGCAGATATAGAATTATATACAATATCTACTAACAAAAATACTTCGGAACTTACATGTATGGCCAGGTGGAGAAGGTAGTACTACCAAAGTGAGCACACAAGTTTTAATACTGCATATTTGTCTTAGGGGCTGTTCACAATTCCCCCTCCCCACAGAAGCATGTTTTAACATTTAATAATAAAATTGTACAGGACGAAAACTTTGTCAACTATGTTCTTGTATACATCTGATGTAATAAACCTAACACCAATGGCCTCTCAATTATTATGATTTAATTTACGCTTTAAGTATAAAATATATACTTTTATCCTTGGCGGAATATGACAATTTACTCTTTCTTACTGAACAACAAAATAATTACTCCAGGCTCAAAGACTGCAGATTGAATGTATAATTACATCAAAATATAATGATTTCAAATTATTTTAGTAGTACCTAGAACTGCTCTTGATTGCCTGAGCCTCATCTAGAACAACATATTGCCATCTTATTCTCTGAAAATACCGCACATCTTGAACAACCTGGGAGGCCAATGACACATGTTAGAATGTACGCGTACATAATACATTATACAGTGTGTACACATGCTCCGACTGGCTGAAGTTCTGTTTACCTCACAGTGCAGAAATAACTATAAACTGACATCACAATCTCCTATAGAGATGGTGCCTGAAGTTTTATTCTTAATGTGTAGGTCACAATTATAACTCACACAGTCTTACAAATCAACTATTTACTAATGACCATGTGCTATATTGTGTAATAATCAGCAGTGAAACATGGCATGTACAGGCATGTAGTGAAACCTGCAACACTGAAATACTATAGAACAATCACAAGCACTGCAGAACAGTCTGGAACCCTAATTATACACCTAGACCCTAACCCTAGTTAACCCTAAATCCAGTGTTCAGAAATGTTCTGGTGAACCTGGTATTAGGCCAGACACAGCTACTCTGTTACATACCAATTGGTAACTGGTGATCAGCACATGAAACGGTGCATTCTCCTTGTCATTGATGTGGCTTTGTTTCTGCATATGAAAAATAGAACATCTTTTAACTTTTCAACCTCAACTTCAACCAATTCTATTTCATATAGTATATATACATAATTTACAACATTATTACCACCAGCTAAATAGCAAAAGCTAACTGAGGCTAGGGTAAAAATGGCAGAAAGAAAACAATATTGGATTGGATAATAAGAGGGAGAGTTTACAATTTATTTAATTATTTACAGATACTGATAAAATACACAATTTGAGAGATATATGTAATGAAATGAAAAAATATAATAATTACATGTATATTTGATGAAATAACAAGTTTCAATTTTGTGTTGACGTTTTGAGACTTAGTTGGGTATTGGGAACCCATTTGGATGATTTGTGTGATGTCAAGATAGATATCAGTATCTCTTACAATAATGTGAAATAAGTTCTTGAGTTTTTTCCTTGAAGTCAGGTTTAGCTAGCTCAAATAGTTTGGTATTGAACTCCCAATACATGTAACTGCTCCTAATCATTACTAAGGCGTAGTTAATGTCACTTTCTATCATTCTCTCGATCTCTTACTGCACCTTCTGATCACGCCACAATAATCATTTGATGTTGGTTTCTTCAATTTTGTTACTTAATATTTCAGCAGAATAACAAAGAGAAACTTGCATCCATTACCTGATTCCAGTACTTCCTCAAAGACTTTCTGTCAGCTTGATTTCCCCAATATGGCAAAATCTGATGAATGAAGTAACACGTTTTGCACTAAGAATTATACCACTGGCTTACCATTCAAGATTATATCCAAAAGTAATAATTGCACTAGATCTATGTAATAATTTATTATACTGTATACCTTGAAGAGAGGCACAAATCTTGATACTTCTTGTTGCCAGTTGTGAAGTGTTGATGCTGGCGCAACAATCAGAAATGGACCCCAGTTGTTATGTTCCTGAGTCGTAGCAAGAAAAGAAACAACATTATTGGGAGTCTTGTAAAACACTTCATTTGATAGCATTTGAAAGCTTCTGAGAATGATTGCCTTCTAATGAGGCTACAAGACAAAGAGAAATGTTGTCCTCATTTGGTGTCCAAATCAGATTAAAATCTCTTTGACAACATCGTTCAACATTGTTGTGAGCTTGTTGAGAGAAAAGTAACCTCCTATGGTAAGTGATGTCAGTGATAAAATGTTTGATTTTAGTAATTAGTGGTTGTACATTTGCCCAAGCCAAGTAGAGTTTCAAACAGACAAACAGCCATTCTGCTCAAACCTTAGTGGCGTTGTCCGATAGTTGTCTGGTAAGACAACTGCTCGTTTTCCCACACTGAAGAAAATTTGTTGCACACTACTGTAATTAGAAGAAAAATATTTCACCACAAATTATAATGATTGCTGTTATGAAACATTTTGCATAAAAAGTGCAATCACTTGCGATCGATGAACCATCAGTCCTGTATCCGAGCCCACATTTCTATCTGGCCTGCAGCAGCATGAGTATTTCTGAGACCATTAACCACAATGTGTTGCATGCTGTCAGTGTGGTGTTGAGCAAATTCAAACGTTTACATTGCTTTAAATGTACATTATTTCTACATGGGTGTAACATATTTTGCAGGGTTTTCTTGGAAGGGTGACAATGATTGGCTATTTTGTGCACCAAAAGAGATTTCAAACAGGTGGGGTGATGTGTGATCTGACGTAACTGCACGCCAGTCTGCTGGGAGGGGAGAGGTTGACTAATTGTTTGCTCATCCATTAAAATTCAATTTCATGACAAAGTCTGGCCTGAGTTGGTGGACCAACCATTCAAGAATACGTGAAAAGATTTTGGGAAGATAAACTTTATGGATTGCCATGATTTTTGGTCAGTTTGTTGTCAGAAGAGTGGCTCATCGTCTGTGGCATTCTCAATGGCGAACAAAGCATGGAAATGTGGCAAATTTGTTAGAATATCAACTGACTTCAAGTCAGACGAGGTCCACCTTCCTACCTTAACTCAATTTATCTAAGGAGTACTGGAGTTTGACTCACGTCAGGAAAAGCTCTCAAAATGGCCCAAATCAAACCCAAATTAAGTCCAAGACGATGCCACAGGGTAAGTTTTAACTTTTTAAACCTTTAAAAATGTTTAGTGTTTATTATATAGTTTATTAGTGAATCTCCTTGAAGGAGCAGAAATATTCAGACTGATACTAACAGAAATCCAACTTTCTCACTCACTTGCTCTAGTATCAGATCACAACACTTGCCTATGCAAATCCTAATTTATTACGAACTGACATGAAGCTGAATTACAAATGCCAATTTTATATCTTGAACTTGCTTTTCACATTAGAATGTAACAGAAATTTGTCTAGAGCAATAACAGAGTCTACGTATTTACATAAATTATTGATGTTTGGGGATCGAAAATTACTGGGGAAGTACCCACCCCCCAATTTGGTTGGTGGACACTTAACCTGGTCAAATATGGTACGTACGTTGTGGCTACTTATTAAGACAACAACAAAGACAATGGGGCCATTTACATGAGAAAAAATAAGCCACTGCTTCCATCTATAGGGCGCGGCTTACATAAGATACAATTGGACCCATTTATATGAGCAGCTCACATCTTATGTAAGCCGCATCTTATGTAAGCTGCGACTTTTTTTCCTCATATAAATGGCCCTATTATTATCAGTGAGAGCTATGGGAACTGGAAAACATAAACACAACGTGAACAAGGTTTGAACCCTATTTATACGAGTAGTTTCATGACCAAGGTAAGCTACGTTGACACACAATAAGCAGTGTCTTGTGTTGGATGTGGCTTGTGTAGGACGAGAACTGAATTTTTGTAACATGTATATGAAATGCTTCACACCTTATGTAAGCTGTGACCTATGTAAGCCGCATCTTATTTCTCTCGTATAAACAGCCCTAATAAATTATGTTTGTTTCATGCAAGTACATCGGTATTTTTACATAGAAAATCTAGAACAGATACTTTACAGGTAATATTTTCAAAACATACATACACAAAAAGAGAGAAAAATGGAAAAGATGAAAAACTGGGAAAAAATTGTTTATCACGTGATGTTGTTAGTAAGTGAAGCTTACTGTTGATAAACAACACACAGTATACATGTATAAAACAGCAGTAAATATGAACATGCACCAACCTCTGCTAGAAATGACAAAAATGCTATGCTCTGGACTGTCTTTCCCAAACCCATCTCATCTGCTAATATGCCATTAATACCCTGTGAAGAAAAGCAATTTTAAAGTTTGTGAATTTTAAAATTACTTTTTCAACAGTAAATTGCCAACTTTATTAAATTGCAAACAGAAATAGAACAGAAATGTAGTTCATATCTTCAAAAAAAGAAATGGAATCCAGATAACATGTAAAATGGTTTGGAGAAAACAACATTAGGGTGATCATACATGTCTAGCTCATTAACAAGAAAGGGGTCTAATGGACAAAGCCATATTTGGGTATTTTGATCGTCATTTTCACAGCAATTAGTGACGTAACAAACACCATATCGTATTTCTTCGCCTAAATCCTATCATGTTTA
>JANVCK010233423.1:0-10003 GCA_026546655.1 Epizoanthus illoricatus | reverse complement strand
TAAACATTTTAACATGCTAAATATTTTATCTAAACTTTGTATCGGCGAAAGATGCCTTTATATATTTTGAAAACTTGTAGTGGATTGTCTCTGTCAGTTATGAGCCCCCCTCCCCCCTCTCTTCCTTCAACAACATACCGTCCGTACTTCGTTATTACAATAAATAGTAGTTTTCAGTAAAGCTTTGGTATTTTTAAATATAAATATATTTGATATTTTAAAATACGTTGCATGATTGTAAAATGTCTATCGGTATATACTACATAATAAACCTACGTGAAAACTTTCTTATGATCAAGTATGAAAGCACATACAAAGAACTAACGCTTCAGCGTTCAATCACAACCCAGTAAAAATATATGAGTTTCTAAAAACTTTACGTGTTTCCAATTATTGATAAGGTCATCCCCACTTTTTCCCGTTTACTGTCTTTCGGATCGTCAATACAGGGTTGGTCGGTCGGTATTAAAACAAACGGGGGGGGAAATTCAGCATAGGTCAGTTAATATTGTTTATGCAGGCGAAAGAAAAGCCGATAATGTACTGATTTTAAAAAGTATTAATTGGTGTATTAGCTTAAAAGCGCCGATTTCAGTTAAAAAATCATGAATTGGAAATGCGACCAAACATTTTTTGAAATTAGCCCAGCTGGTTGTTTGTAAAATTAGCTATTATATCTCGAATACAAACGTTAAAGTTGAGAAATAATGTTACTGTTGAAAGGCGATTCAAGGACGAGTTCTCAGAAATGATACTTGACAATGAATAATGAAAACCGGTTCAACAACGGATTTTTTGTAAAACTTCAAATTTTGGGTCGGTCGGACGACCGTAAACGGAAAAAAAGTATGGGCGAGTCGAAACAGATATATTTTCTCTCTTTCAAGATTGTTTTCCGTCAGTACGACATAAGGGACGGACCATTTTATTTTGTGGGGGAGGGGGGAGTGGAAGAATTTATAGTTTCCATTTTGTATGTCTCACATTCTGATCTTGAGAGTGATATGTAACTCATGAAGGTTGAAGGTGTATGTGTGCATTTTTTTGTTGGTGTATGTGTGTGGGGGAGGGGGAAGGGCTATCTAATTTTTCATATTATGTGCAGAGGGGTCGTGATTTTTTTCTTTTCTTTGGAAAGGGGTCAAACAGTTTTGTTTTGGTTTACGATTGATCTTGCCAGCCCACCCCCTGGCATAAATAATGAATGGTCCCTAAAGCCTGGTTTCCATATAATCACTGGGATCGCCAGGATCGCTGAAAAAAGTTCAGCGATCCCAGCGATCATATGGAAACCATGCACGCACGTTTTTCAGCGATCCAAGTAATTGGATCGCTAGGATCGCCAAGATAGACTCGAGTTCTATCTCAGCGATCGGGATCGCTGGGATCGTTCATGATAACTGTGATCGCTGAAGAGCGTTTCCATGTAATCGCTGGGATCGCTGAACATTTTTTTTCAGCGATCCTGGCGATCCTAGCGATCCCAGCGATTATATGGAAACCAGGCTTAGGTTGCCTGCGGCCAAAAAGTAAAGGATAACATCTAAAGTTTCCAGGGCTCTTCTGATCTGAATCTATATATATCTCAGGCCCCCAAAGGGATTTAGTGCGCGTTTTTTGGGGGCTATTCCGGAATAAGAATAGCAAGTACTTGGAATACATTCCGTGTATTTTGCTCCAGGTGGCAGAATGGCCAGAATGTATTCCGTGTATTCCAGGAGTACTCCTGGTGTATTCCTATTCCGGAATAAGAATAACCAAAACAAACGCGCTCTTAGGGCTCCAGAGCCAGGGAGGAGGAAATGAGAGGGGATATTTATTTTTATGTACTCCAGAAGGGGGGATATTAATTCTCAGGGCAATTTTTAGGGGAGATGTTTCTTTTTTTAGACATCAACCAAGCCAACTTTCAGTCTCAGGAATGCAGGAAAATGGCATTTTAGAGATTCAAATCTCAAAATTTTCCGGGGACATGCCCCCAGACCCTACTAAGTAGTTGTCAATTATTACGTACAAACAAGAAAACATGTTTCAAATTTTGTTTTTCTCAGTTTTGTAAATATAGTCAAAACAGGGCAGGCGGAGCAGAGGCGGGAGGCCATATCCCCAAATTCTTAAGTCAAGTACAGATTTACGATGAAATTAATTCCTGTTTGACCAAATAATTATGTAAAAACACTCCCAAAATACAGGAAATGGCATTTCAGAGAGCGTAGTTTCTCAAAATTTCCTGGGGGATCATGACCCCAGACCCCCTAGTAGCTCACGCCTTTGGCGCTCACATGCAGTTTCAACCATGGCCCCTCCAATGTCAGACACCTTCCGCCGGCTGTGCAAAAGTGCACTCAAATTGCGAGAAATGCCATATAAGAGACCTTCAAAATCAAACATTTTCCGGGGGAGCATGCCCCCGGACCCTCCTTAATTACAACTCACACCTTCGGCATGCACTCATTTTTATCTATATTTACAATATACATATATATATTTTTAATTGTGCCCCCTCCCCCTCTTTAAAATGTATAGATCCGACCTTGAGAAAGGCTGGCCTGTGCATATCTAATAGTCCACAAACTCCAGGGTAGTTTAACGCTTGTGGATACCGAAAATGATGCATGCAGACAGTGACTCTTTTCATGATGAGGATGAAGACAGTGATGGTAGTAGTGGCTGCATTTGGATAATCAGATGCAGAAGGGCAGATTGTTCCACAACATTAAACCTGCATAATTTTGAACTTGCAACAAGAACTGGGAGAAGAGCAACAACTTGGTACAGCCGAAATGGAGAAGACTCGATGCAGTAAAAAACAGTGTCACACTTAATATTGAAACACTTGTTTTAAAATTACTTTGAAAGAAGCAAAGTTACAGTCAATGCTTTAAAGGACAACTATCAACTGAGTCTCCTCTCAAAAACTGAAAGAAAGAAGCATGCTTTAACCGGCCTTAAGTTGAGACTGTTTTCTGAAGTACAGCTTTTAGGGGGGATACAAAAATTTTCGTGGTTTTTAATGAATGCAGCCTCAGACGACTTAAAACAATGGTTCAGGGCTCCAAAGGAAAATCGATTGAGGCTCCGGGCCAACTGGAAAAGAGGACACCAAGGGGACACCATACCCATTCATACCCATTCCTCCTGTTCTCCAGTGCTTACTCCCGTGCCAGAAGCCTGTGAAAACACAAAAGAATCGGTTACCAAGCTCAAAAGGAAATCGACTCGTACACACACTTCCTATATTTAGGGCATGAAGTCCACGTAGCGACTTCCAAAGTTGTCTCTCTCTTGTCAGTCCTCTTCCATCAGTATCAAGACGATGAAATAACAGTAGTTCTGTCCTTTAGGAGTTTCAGTTATTGCCAAGATGCTGAAAGAGTACCGCATATGCATGCCGCTAACCGTTGAAGAGGTACGTGCCTTTCTACATCAGTACATGAACCAATATTATTGTTAGTTATAAATATACTAAAACTTTACTGTCTTTACTCAATAGAGTTTTATCACCTAGAGCTATTCACCCACCACAAACCGTACAGTGAAATATGCTGTTGTTGTGTGCTTCCAAAACGCGTAATTTTCTTGTGTGGTGTTGGAGAAATTGTAATATTTTAAAATATGACTCCTAGCACTTTCCGAATGTTCTTTGTTTGAAATTGCTGAGGCACATACTTATCTTTTTTCACGTTACACAAAATGTATTGTAGGAGGTCCATATCCGTTTTGTAATCTCTGAACTCTGGTCTTTGTGGTTGATTTGGTTGCAAGGCTATACTATTTCCAACTTTGATAGGCTTTGCGGGATGCAGTGGGCTTTTTACGACCGATTTTAGTTGATCGCATTTCTTGATTAGTAAATCTTGTAACGTTGTTAATTCTCAATATCGTAAAAGGACTGTTGACATATGCGTTAAGTGGGAAAATGACTTGTCGACAAAATGAGTCAAGTATGATTGTCCCGCTGAGCTGAGTTGCAGTTTTATTTTGCACGAAGACTGGATGAATAAAACATGAAGATATTGTACGCATTTAATTTAATACTGCCATAAAAGTTAATGAAAATGGTTTGACTTGCCCACAACGTTAATTTTAACATTTGTGAAATTAGCTTGTAACTCCACTATGAAAAACCCACTTCATCTATGACCCAGGTGACCTTAAAATCTCACTTAAGCCAGAATGAAAATATTAATCCCAACACATGCTGCACATATAACTACAGAATCATGTAGTGACCAGTGTGAGTGTGATCGATGATGAGACAGCTTCTTGCATTTGTACGAACTCTGTGGTGGTCTGTGGTTCTATCTGCTTTATTGGTGATGAATGTGAGAGGAGTGCAGCAGAGTTTGAATACTCGAGCAACATACATTTAAAATCTGGTTTGATTTTCATAGGTGTCATATAGTTGCATTATTGCACAAATATCAATTGTGCGATCACAAGAGTTGTGTTATTTATTACAGTCTGTGAAGCATGAAAAAAGCACTTGGTGTTTTTGTCAGAATAATTATGTCCATTTGTAGAGAAATAATAGCATCTCATAGTACTCATCATTAGAGTCTTGATTCGAATGGTCACCTGACACTTTGTGTTTTTATCCACATGTGGAGAATTTATGACCAAAGGCCTAAAGGTAGTTTGAAGACTCCAGTATTATTTTGACTTATTGATTGATTGCTATGAACAAATCCAGTGAATATCAACACTTTAAGCATAATATACTCCTGCGGAGAGCTCTTGCTGGGTTAATGAGCTTGTAATGCATGCTTTATCACCATCTTTAATTCAAAATAGACATTTCTGTTGTTTGGAAGCAGCATTTTTTGTGTATATTTTTGGTGTTTCTAAGTAACCAGTGAATCATTATAAACAGCAATGTTGTGGGAGGCTGAAATATATCATACTTGTTTTGACAATTATTATTCGTCAGAGTACAGTGTGGTAAAGGGTTTTTTTGTGATCCACTATTTGGGTCAAAATCATGTCTGTGATTAGTGATGAGATGCTTAAAGTTTTACAGTGATTCATTATTAGGGTCAAAATCATGGCCATGATGTCTATTATCTGGGACCCCTTAGACTGCAGAACAGCCCCTTCCTTCACCAGAAATCTGAAAATCGGGCAGTCCAAGTAAGTTTCGTTGCATGGATGTGAAGTGGGAGACTTGGAGAGACAGAAGTCATGCATCCAACAATCAATTTTGTTTTATTTTGTTCAGTAGAACAACCTTTTTCATATATAATGGAATAGTGACTGTGCCAACAATATCTTTGACATACTAAGCTTGTAACAAGGTCCCAAAAAAGTTAGCACACTCAATTGTAAAAATGCCGTACAGTACTAACTTGTTTTATATATATGGGGCTCAGGTTCCAAATCTAGATGTGAGGTCTCATTATTTCCCACATTTTTCTGTGACTAATTCAGTTTCCCAACCACTCACACTGACACAATAAGTTAGATAGATATTAGACTGCGGGATAATCTGGACTTTCCTTCACTAGAAATCAGTTAAGAAACAGGATTTCAAGATAATTTTTCTGTATGGTCAAGGAAACGAAGATGAGGGAAATCAGAAGTCACATGGGCAGAGAAAAGGGCCCGGAATGAAGCAGGAGTGGCTTATCTATCCATGGGTGCAGCACTGTTCTCCTTTTACCTGGCCATGTGACTTCCAATTATAGATCTCCCATGGCCAGTCTCCCTTTCCCAGACTCTACAGTTAAATCACCCCAAATCCTATTTCTCAACTGATTTCTCTTAAAGAAAGGGAGACAGGGTTTTGCAGTCTAAATTATAGATGTTACACTAACTGAAGAATAATATATAGTTTCATTTGTGTTCTTGTTCCCACTGTAACATTTGAGTCATTTATTCTGCTCGCTCATGAAATATGGAAGTCTCAGAGATAAATTTCATGTTTTGCTGCCATGGTAAAACTTGAGACTTGCAGATATGCTGCACAATGTGTGTTTTAATGAAATTATACATGAGACTGAGACTTAACAAGATATATATCAAAAGATGATGACTGAGTCTTAATGATCTCAAAAGATGATGAGGCCTAGTAAAAAACCCTCCAATATTTAGATATTGCTTTCTTCATTACGTTTACCGGTACTATAGCTACTTAAGTTATCTGCTTTGTAGGTAGGTGTTGTAGTTGAAATTTGGACTTTGAACCAGGTCAATCCACTTTATTTTCCGAACTGGTAGAAAAAGTTCAAGTTAGTTTATTCCCAAGTTAGAGTATATACATATTTATCATGGTCAGACTAGTTCAACTCTCCATAACTGGGTTAGTTCCAAAAAATATTTTGTATTTATGCCAGGTAAATTGATGTACTCAAAAATGCATACATTTTCTGACAAGTAAAAAAGTAAATCCAGCAGAACTACAGTGTTACAGGCACACCTTTGAGAATTTGTGTAGTATTTATAAATAATATCATTCTTGCATCTTGCATTTTATAATAATTGGCACTAGTAGTATGGAAAAAGGCACTTGCAACAGGTAATTATGAATAAATAGAAAGGGTCCAATACTGCATGGTGGAAACAAGATTTATTGTATCAGATTCTATTTCAGAAAGTCTCTTTCCATCTCTTGCAAACCAATTATATTTTCATAGTATTTCGCTACAGTGTAGATCTCCAAAGTGATATTCATTGTGAACAGTTGATATCATCTGCAAAATATGTGTGTGTTGTTTATGTTAATTACAGTGGAAAGCCTTTGATGTCCTATCAGATGAATGATAAAGATATCAAATGATACAAATTTGGTAAAAACAGGAATGTGTAATTGTTTTGAAGTTGGCCTGGCCCCCAGGGCTTGTAAGAGATACAGATGACATGACTGTACATTCATGTATATAATTTAATAATGTATAAAATAATATTTAATATGAACATGGAATATTTAGAAAATATGTAGTTTTCAAAAATCAAGAACAATTATTATGCACAGTACATTATTCTGTACTTCCATATATATAGTACAATTATGCAATTTCATGCATTACTAGTACATCATGTACTTTTGTACATAGTGCAGTTGTGCACTGATCATTTATATACACCTAGACAGGAAAGAATTGTTGTTCTGGTTGAAACTTGTTATCAGGATCTTCAAACCTTTGGGAAATGTGGATCTGTTGTTTTAGAATGATGCAGACTTGGGCAGAAAGAATACCCGCAATTCTTTTGGTCTACATAATTATGTACAATGCACAATGTTCTGGACAACCGTGTTTAAAACAGCTGTATACTGTATTTTCTGAATAAGCAGCCAGGGTGCTAATTTTGAATTTATGTGAAATGGGGGAGGGGTGCTTACATTATAAGAAAAGTAACTAACTGTGTTAACTTTGTGTCAGACTAAAACTTACTAAAATGTTGAAAGCATTAAATTTATAAATAGGCCACTTAAAAAAATATCCTGATTTATCATCAGTAACTTTCAAAAATTCAGTGAGGGAGGGAGGGTTTTTTTTGGCACAAGTGAAACGTGGAAGAAGTCCAGAATCTTGGTCATTGTAAACCCAAACCTTATAATAAAAAATATTTCAAAGGAAACCAATGTACCAAAAGGCATTGAGTACCAACAATGAGAAAAACCTGGTCAAAAGAACACCAGTGTAGAAAATTTTCTCTATTTTTTGGAACACATTTTTTCAGTTCAAATCAATGAGTCATATATTTACTGTGTTTAAAAACTAGATAAAATCATGCAGTGTGGCTGAGAAAATTGATGTGCACACTGATGATAAACTGACCCAGTCAGGGATATTTTTTGCATGGTGTATAATTAAAATAGTATACACTATTTCAGATATCAAGATTATAAGTTCCTTCGCCTCCTTGCTTCCATGGAAACTTTTGACTGCCATCGACAGATAACTTTTACACACTTTGAAAATATTACAGACTGATACATGTACATAACAATTATTTTACTGGTAAAATGTAAAAAATCACGGCTCAAAACAGAAAAACATTATGGCCTGACATTTTCATATTTTGTTAGCAGGCCAAATAAATGATAACCTGACATTTCCTATTTTTGAACTACCAAAATAAGAAAACCCATTACCTATTATTTATGATGATCAAAGAAATGAGTGTTTCTCTACATTTAAATGATGACGTTAGTCACTGCTAATTAACTTGTCCATTTAATAGTACAGCACTGTAATATACATGTACCTAGCATACCATTTATTCTGTTACCACCCCAGTACTACTGTATGCCATAACCTTCAACTCAAAATATATAGAAAGTTCACTTTGTCATTATAGTTTACTCTCAAGATTGCAAGTAAAGTGACTCGTAGCCAACATGACTGCCCTAGTATAATCTTAGTACATTAAAGCAAATAAAGTAAAATAAGCTAGAACAATTTTGCCTGCCATTTTGTTTTTGATTTCATTGGCAGTTTAAAATTATTTTTGCCTGCCATTTCTGAAAGTTGGCCTGCTTTTGGCCATTAGCAGCCCACTATTTTGAGCCCTGAAAGTAGATACCATACTAGCCTGTGAGTGGCTCTTCCAAGAGAAGGCCACTTGCAGGCCAATTTAACCTACTGTACCAGCATTTGACACCCATAAATATATAATGTCATGGCCTTTCCTCTCACCAGTACCGTATTGGACAGTTGTACATGATTTGCCGACACAGCCATGAGCAGAGTGAGAAGGGTGAGGGAATTCATGTGGTAAAGAATGAAGAATGTGAACATGATGAATATGGAAAGGGGCATTTCACAGAAAAGAGAGTTTATCTATCCAGGTGATTAACTCAAGTATTGTACAATAAATTTTATTTATAATACCATGAGTGACAAATTACTCCCAAATTTCACCCTGTAATTTCACCGTTAATTTGTAATTTCACATGTGAAATTACACATTATTCCATATATGGAAAGAGCAAGGTCAGTCAAGTGTGAAATTTATTTGTTGGAGTTCGCTTCGTGTTCCGCATGTTCAGAAGATGGTTCAAGACAGACGCTGAATTTCATTTCTGGAAGAGTTTTTAAGCCTTGACGGGAATGCCTTACCACTGATGACAACACTGACAACTTTTAAAGTATTCTTGGAAAACATTTCATCGACAACAGCGAAGTGGAGCCCCGCAAATGGAAAAATATTGCTTTACTTGTGTAGTTCATTGATTTTCTGTCAACTGAATTGATTGGTTGCAAACATAGCCTTCCGACGAATATTTAAACAACAAGGATACTAAAAATTTACAGACTAGATAGATCTGGATTACTAAACTAATGCAGATGACCATTTGGAATACAAAGAAGCGGAAAGTAGTCGTTTGAGATGAAATCCTTGATCTTGCTGTGAATCGGTAAAAGGAAACCATGACACATAGAAGCAAAGCAACAAACAAACAAATCTGAAAGCCTTGAGAACAACTCAAGTGTTGTAAACTTGTTGGGAGAAGAATTGGTGAATGAACAGTACTGGATATACGAATGGACGAATTTACTTGGAACAAATACTGCTAAAGATGATGATAGAAGAACGGCCAACAAGTCTGTGGTGTCATTCCGAATTGTTTAACAAACGCTAGACCGAATTCATGAGTTTTTAAAATATGATTTCAAATCTCTTTCCCATTGATGTTCATCAGCTCTACATTAGAGCCTAAAAACATGAGATGCATATTGCACAATTGATTGGATATTCATTCGGAGTGAATGGCCCTGTCACATGAGATGAATCAAACACCAAGTAAGTGCTGAAGTTATAACTAATGACAAAGTTTGAAATGGTACACGCGCACATCGGTTCAATTCATTGTGATCGATCAATAGTACATATATAACGTAATTTGTCTCTCATGGTATTAAAAGGCAATTAAATGGTGACTCGTGAAATTATGGATTAATTTCACTTGTGTTTTGTCAAATTTCTTTGTAATTTCCCTCGCCGCCTAGCGGCTCGGGAAATTAGTAGGAATTTTGACAAAACACGCGTGAAATTAATC
>JANVCK010233412.1:0-10004 GCA_026546655.1 Epizoanthus illoricatus | reverse complement strand
ATATAAATACAGGTTAGTGGGCCTATTTTCGGGTGGAAGGCTTCTTTTTGCAGATCTGCCAACTCTCCTGGTTTTGCCGGGTGTCTCCCGTTTTTTTCCGTTTTCTCCCAGTCTCCCGGCGAAGACCCAAAATGTCCCAGTTTTTCAAGAAAAACATAACTACAATCCAAAGGAAGAATGGGATATTCTTGCATATTTCTTTGGTTCTAGTGCCAATGCTGGCTTGAACTTCTAAAAGCTAGTTTTCTTATCAAAAAAGTGCGATATCTGCTTGTGAATTATGTTCTGACTTCGATTGTGCTGTTTGGCTTCGATTTCATGATTTGCTTCCCTGCAATCTTTGTGGTATTTCACAGGCCTCAGAGGGACCATCCCAACAATTTTGACCATGAATATTAGAGGTATAATGACGATATCAGAAAATTTTTAAATGTCCAGACTTAATTTTTACTAAATCTCCAGATTTTTTTAGCTGAAAATAGCAAATCTCCAGATTTCTTATTCTCAGGGGTTAGCAGGTCTGTTTTTGGGACTAGTTGCACATCTCAATTTTTTGGGCTTTTTGGGGGGAGAAGTTAGTGCACTATCGAGAGGCTTAACAATATCAGATGCTCACAGTATACTGACCTGTAACACATTCTTATGAGTTACAATTTTTGCCAAACAGTATAAAATCAACTCATGCTTTACAACTGTAATGTACAATGTTCCTAAATTAAGAAGGCCCTCCTCTCTTTTGGTAATATGTTAACCCTTTCAGCCCCAAACACACCTAAAGATGTGTTGCTAAATTATCCCAACTGTTTTACAAAACAATTTATGAGAATTTGGGGGTTGATTGATACAAGATCCTAAAAATAACAGGGAAACAAAACCTGGAATTGTGACAGGACAATTGTTTTCAATGTACAACAAATTCACACTTTCCTACACCTTGGACATAATTGAGTTAAGAAAACAAACTTCTGAAATAATCTAGTTTCCACACTGCAACTAAAAAGAAGTAAATCTGCAATAAGTTTCTCATCATCCATTTGGATTGAAGTAATGTTTAACTTATCTTAGGAAATCCTGAGGTTTTGGTTCTTGGTTGGAACCATGAGAAATGGTAAAACTTGGGAGATGCCTGAAACAGTTGGCAGGTCTGATACAATGTACACGAAACATATAAAAGAAAGCTTACCTCTGTACTTTGAAATTGTGGGTCAGAGTGACCATATAGTACATTATCCTCAGCCAGGCCAACCTGATTAAGCTCCAGAAAGTACTTGATGTGTGACGTGTTCATGACAAATGTTTGATTATCAATCTATGAGAAAGATATCACAATCATAATTACAGTTAGGCCGACAGATATAAAACAGCTTTATTCAATAACTACATAACTGTGTGTATGATTCACTGGCCTGTGTACTCCAGGCATATCGGGGTCCAGGAGCATGCTCTGACATAAAATCTGGGTCTTGGTCTTGGTCTATTGTCTTTGCCAAAAAAGACAATAGGTTGAATATGGAAAACTCTGTTTCTTAAACATACGTGTACATGATTCTAAATATTTATCAAGAAACGGCAGTAAATTCTATAAAAAGCAGCCAAGTTTGAAGGGATATTGCCCTCTAGTTTTTTAATAGTATGATAATATAGTTTTGGGCTGGCAGAATTTTGAGAAACTATGCCCTCTGAAATGCTATTTCCAGCATTTTGGCAGTGGTTGTACATCAATTTTTAGGTCAACCAGCCTGAGAATTGGGGGGGGGGGAGCATGCCCCCCTACCCCCTCTTGCTCTGCCAGCCATATACATTTACTGCACTAACCTGCCAGGAGTCACTGGGAAAGTTCCCCTTCTCCATGTCATATACCACTCGTGATGAGCCAATATAGTCCCATGATTCCTAAAATGGTAATCCCACAAAAAATTACTACTTATTTTGATGGATAAAGTGCAAAATGATTCCTACATCTTACTACTGGTAAGCTGAACATATTCTAAATGTTTGGAAATATACTGAATCCTTGTATTTAAAATTATTGTGTTTCTTAGGAATAAAACAATAATTGTACCAGTTTCCACAACAATATTTAAGTACTTCCAAAAATACAGTACCAATTTCAAAGTGGATCAGCATAGAGGGAACAAGGGAAAAACCACTTGAAACTCGGAGACATTTTCCATGGCTGAAAAATGCTATAATTATAATTACATGTCAAACAAGAAAGCACTGTCAGCTAGACAATGTCTAACCTAATACATGTACATACTGTACTGTAAATGTACTGATGGCAAATCAGTCACCGTTGCCTTTCTACAGACAATTAAATAACAAGTAACATATTGCACTAATGGCAACTTGTTAAAAGTTACATGCGCCACTATCTTGAAATGTGAAGTAGTTGCATTGCAGTCCCAGGCCCATTTGTGGTGAAATACAACGAAAGTGAATGAGAGGAGGCCTGGAACTGCAACACAACTAGGTCACACTTCAAGATCAGATGGCACACAGGAAATTTAAAACAAAAGAAATAGTCTAGCCTTCTAAACAGGCAACTCTAGTGGCAATTATTCTAAAGATCGGCAAACAAAAGGAATCATGTTGAGTGAAGGAAAATGAGGGCTATTGTAGGGCTAATGAGGGCAAGCAGCCGAATGCCCCAAGCAAGCCACTGAAGTCTAGTCCCCTTTGCCCTCATTATAGCCCTACATTTGGGCACAAAAACTGAATTCCATAAGTTTTCCATGACCTTGGGTAATGTTTCTAAATTATATGACTTTCTCGGCTTGGAAAAGGTATTTTTAATTTTATGACTTTCCATGGCAAGGCTGGGAACACTGTTAAAACTATTAAGTACTACTGACAATATTTTTATTTCACATTGATCAGACATACAGACCTATCTTTATCATCAAAGCCACACCACAGATCTAACCTAAAAGTAGCCACGGATTAAAAGGTATCTTGAAAATGTAAATGTTACTTACCCCATGGAACAACATAAATACTATGGGATCCAACGTTTTATCAACTAGGCCCTACAAACAAATATAAAGTTAACTTTTTAATAATTACTAAAATATTAAAATCATGGTTCTTCTACAAATCTTAGAATACATTTTAAGGACAATTTGTGGACTTCTCATGGTATCAATAAGTCATTCTTAAGTACCCATGGCACCCAGTTCTCAAAAAAAGTATTCCTAAAAAGTTGCATTAATTTTATTAAGTAATAAATGACAGGTTCTTTGACAGACATCTGGAAAATAAAATTTAAGGCTATATGCAAGGATAAGTTTGGCTGGAAAATTGACAAAATGAATCAAATTCATTTGGTTTCTTGAACACAAATGTGAAAAAGTCAACTTCTAAACTTTATATATAATTCTACTAACTTGTTTATAATATACCAAATGAACTTTTAGCTCATGTTTCAAGTGCAGGCCCTTTGTCAGACTGTTTTGTCACTCTTAAATGAAATAACAAATATTAAATAAAATGTTAAAAATAAAATGGAATACTTACACTGCGTTTCAACTTGCCCAGTGCTTCTGCTACAGCTAAGAGAGTTATAACACCTGAGGCATCATTGTCAACCCCTGGTGCAAGCTCATGGAAAAATGAAGTCGAGTCCAGCTGTCATATAAAAATACATTTAGCAAATTCAAATTTACTGATATTGCATTTATATTACAACTTTTCCATGTGCATGTAATTATGTTCAAAGGTGCATTTATTTAAAATTCTAGCATCAGAAAGATGGCCTGAGAAATACAGACTGATACAGATGATAAGGCAGATATAATTTATGGAAAAACTGACACCTGAGATAAAGTGAGAAAGACAGATGGAGATGGCAAGACAGAGAAAGACACACAGACAGACATTTTAATTATATGGTTATTTACATGTACATGTGTAATTAGTCGTATATACAATTTATTATATATAATTATAATTATAATTATTGTAATTAGATTAGTTTTTTCAAATTTCTTGTCATTTTAATTTTTGACAACCTAGTCTGCTGATGTAGATTACCATATTTAATACATTCAATTCACAATGATCATTCACAGACAGGATACTGTAAACAGAAAGACAGACAGAGACAGATAGACACACACAGACAGAAGACAGACACAGACACACAGACAGAGACAGACATGGACAGACACAGTTAGACAAACTGACAGAAAAACAGACAAACTGACAAACTGAAAAAAGGAAGACAGAGACAGAAATAGACAGACAGAGACAGACACTGAGAAAACAGACATCAACAGACAAGACACACTGAGAGACACTGGTACAGATACAGTACAGACAAACTGACAGACAGACAGACAGGCAGACATGTATACAGACACAAACAAACTGACAGACACGTACATGTACATACAGACACAGGCAAACTGACAGACAAATAAATAGACAGATAAACAGCCACACAGACAGACAGAAAGACAGGCAAATAAACAAGCTAAGAAACAGGTAAAAAGCTGAGATAGATAGACCAAGACAGACAGAGACAGACACAAACAGAAAGACACACAGACAAAGAGACAAACAAACAGATAAGAAAATAGAAAAAAAAGAAACAACAAGGTAGATTAGTGTTCTCAATGGTTCTTGCCATTAATTTCACTTACATGTACCTACCCTGGCAGACACAACAGTAACTTTCCGTACTTTATTCTGCAGGGGAGCACTGACCGGCATCAGTGTGCCCCAGATGTTCTTATCACCCAGGGGATCACAGAAACTATCTGGAAACACCAGTCACCATTATTAACTGATCAACAGCAAGCAACTTGATAAATTTACAACTTCACAACAAGGATAATACTGAATAATTGTTCATTGTAGCCATGGTCTGATTTTGCTATAATTACATGTACATGTACTGTACATTGTATTTCTACATTCATGTACACAAGAAATATTACATTTATTACTATAAAATGACCCCCCCCCCCCCACCGTAGGAAATGATACATCCCTAATGTATTATCAATTGGTATTATGTGTTTAATAAAAATTATTATAGTGAGCTCCTGAATGATATTACTTCCTCTGATTGGGTTATCGGGTATTAATCTTTCTCATACAAAATTACCACCCCACACACACACTTCCCCATATGAAATGATACATCCCTAATGTACATGTATTATCATGGTATAATTTATGTGTTAAGTATTATAGTGAGCTCCTGAACGATATCACTTACTCTGATTGGGTCCTGGGGTGTTAGTCTTCCTCATACAAGTGGGTGTGTCCTTTGCTGCAAACATGAAGTCTTTGAGCTCTGCAGCACACAATGGGTAGTCTGGAGCTGTGCCATTCACAGGTACATTGTATTTGTTGTAGCACTTGAATGAAAACAATAAAAAACACTGTATTAGTTGAGTTAATACACCTGCAATGACCACTCAAGTGTAAAATTTTCAGTTATTGCAATGATCAAGGTCTTACCAGCACATTTATTTAACATTTCCTTACGCAAACTATCTCATTTGCTGAAAACATAATTGTGCAGGTGTAACATGTCATCAATTATGATGCGAAACTTACTGAGGATATTATTGTATAAAAATCTACCAGTTTAAGAGCACTGTGTCCAGAGATCAAAGTAGTTAAAAACAATGTGTTTCATTTGGAAAAGAAAAATACAATTATAACAATTTATCAACAACAATGATTATGATGATGGAAAACAAATTAAATGGATGAAGTACATGTATACAGCTTATACAATTTTCTTTGCAGTTTTAAATGATATCGTATCTTACCGAGATTATGAAGTTTACTTCATCAATATTGGTGATCGCAAATATTGGAAGGTCAAAGTACATAAATGACATCCCATTTCCCTGCAAATAAAACAAAAATATTAATTTAAAATGTTATTACAACTATGAAACGAACAGTTTTTAGGCAGGAAGTTAACTAAGGATACTGAGTAGACCCAATGTCTACAAATCTTTACAAAAATGGCATATTTGCAAACTTAGAAAATATAATTTATTATTAGGGGTTTCCATCATGCTAAGGCCCTACTATGGTGTGTGGTGCCTCATGGGTAATCTATCTGTGGTCAGTAGGAAGGGGGAGGCATAGGTGTCAAGAGTGTGGCAGGGGATGGGGAGCTTTCTGAAGAAGTTTTAATCCGAAATTTTGGTTTGGCACAAAACAAAAGAAATTATTAGGGGACCCCCAAAACTGGTTCCTTCCTCATGTAGACGACTCCAGTGACATGTCACACTGAAAAATAAATCCTCTATCAATTTATTTATTTAAGCCAGAGGGGTAACGGGTAAGAGGCATTCCTGTGGCTTCTTATAAACATCACTTACTAAGAAAATTAGCTTCTTCTCTTTTTAGTTACTGAACAGTAGTTACATTTTTTGCTGTCATCTGCTGTTCTGAGGTACTTCCAACCAGTTCTAATCAACATCATTGCATATTGAGTTATCAACTAATTTCTGAACTTACCCCCTTGTTCCACTTCACAGATTTACAATGCTTGTACTCTGGATGATTATGATATAATCCTGGAAAGACAACATTGTCATGGATTTACCAGGCTGGTGAATTTCATTATTTGGTTATCAAATGTCACACTTCTCCTCACAAGAAGAGAGTACTAGTTACAAATTTATGAATGTAGTTCAAAGACTGGATCAAAGAAAAGACAATATCATAAATTATAACATAATAATTAGAAAGTACCCAACATAGACTTCAGAAGTAACAAAAACTTTATATTAATATGATTTATTTTAATTTGATTCGTTTTAATTATATTAAATATTACATGTACATGTAATTAATAGATCATACTTACCAAACTGATCCATCGGGCACTCGTAATCTGGAGAAAATCCTGCATGAATGAAGGAATGAATGAGAACTTTATGTTAATATTCAGGATAACAATTTAAAATTTTACAGAATAGTGTAAGCACTGCTAGCAACATTTTGGCCCTTCTAGACTACAAAATTAACATAAATAAATGTATTTATTACATGCTAAAACTCCATAAATTATACAGAAAATGTAAACTATAATTTTATTAAAGGTGAAATAAAGCTGGTTAGCAGACAGTGAATCTAAAATGCTGCTTAATTGAGCCCTCTAAAGAAAATGAAAATTATTCTTTTCCTGAAATTTCATCCAACTCTATACATGTAGTCTACTGGTTTGTCTGTGAAATTTAAAGCAGTGTTGCAACCCACAGTAAAGTTCTACTCCGCCCATACATTCCCAACTCAACTCAATTTAACCCACATCACATTTAACCAATGAGCAGTAAGCAATGGAATATAACAATGCAATACAATGTTATAAGAAGTGGCTGCAAGTTTAGATACATGTACCAGTATGTATCAGTTGGTGGTATGTCTGAGAAAAGTTTCAAATCTAAAACAAATTATGCATGATTGCATAATTGAATTTTGTATCGCAAACTTTAATGCTACTTGCCTTGCTAATAGAATGAGTTTGCAGAGGATTCATTTGCAGCATAAATTATTACAAACTAAGTTAACTTGCTATGCCTTACTTAGGAAATAAATCTCTCCCTACCCCCACCCCACTTACCTTGTTTAGGCGCCTGACCATACCGGCCAACATCAATGACTAGTGCTCCATTGATTTTCTTGCTACTTATAAGTTTCTTGAGCCAGGTTCTGCAGTTCAAAATACAAATATCTTATCAGATGACTAAACATACATTTCCAGGTGGCATACTAATGCTGTATAATAATACACAAAAGGGAAGGTCCTTCCAGGAAAATTGTTTTTGAGCAATATCTTGCAAGGACTTTCAAATGTCCGAACTCCCAGACCCTGTCGAATCCCACAGTCTACAGCCTACAAATTATTGGAGGCAAATAAAATAAAAAATAAAGTGAATATACTAACATGAGTGAATTGAACAACAAAACTATTAAAGCAAAACAGAATAAAACAAAAAAAACAATTATTAAAAAATAAGTATTTTACTTGTTTTAAATAAAAACTAAACCTATTAATATAAAATGTACAAATTCCACCTGTGTGAATACTCTTGGATAATGCATATCATATGTAGAGTGCTGAGTGTACTTACTTCTGAAAGTATTCTGAACTGAAGAGTGGAATGTAAGGACTGTGTTTGGCTTTATCTGAGAGAAGCCAGTCTACATCTTCCTCTGATTTCACAAAGTGTACAACCCCAACTTCTCCATTAAGGCTTGCTACAACACGAAAAACACCAAGGCTGAGCTTTCGAGTGTGAGGTCTGTATGGTAAGTTATGGACCAAATTTTTTCCTTAATAGCTTTGTCTAACGAAGCATTCAATGAGGCAATTAACCTACTTCTTGTCCTTGCCTTTAAAAAGTCAGTCACTTTTTCTGATCTTTTATTAGATACTATTTCAGATAGACAAATCTTCAGCTTTCAAAAATATTTCTCAACCCGGCACTGTCCTTCATGCCGCATCTTTACAGGCATGTTGTGGAATGGCCTTGACATGATAAATGAGCTCAGCAAAAACAAAAGGGGGATGATTCTGGGTGGAAGAGGAAATAAAATTAGTGACTGCTAAAAATTAGAACTTGGTAGGAAATGACAGGTACTTTCCTTGTTTAAGCTAGAGATTTTATCTGATCAGAAGAATGAAGTTCTAAGCCAAATATTAATACTAATGGCAATCTCCAGTCACTGACTTCAATAGTTCAGTCTAGGAGCATGTTGTGCAACTACCTCTGTATACCTAGGTGCATTCTCAAAAATGTAGTCGCATATACTAGTTGTGAGCTTGGAACCCTGGTATGTATTCATGAGTGTGATCAAGGTATGTAATATAATTACATACCACTATCATGTAAATGATGCATATATGCCTTTAGAATACCATCATTTTAATCTAAGCATGTTTTGAATGTCTGACAACGTTTAATGTTTTATGTCTGTTAGTACACATTCTGTGACAAAGTCTGGAAAAATAGATCTGACTTTGCTGCCAAACATGTGCTAACAGACATCAAAACTGATGTAAGCTTACAAGATATTCCAAACATGTTTGATTCACAATTATCACATATAAAATGTCAGGTGTTCAGCCTTAGATAAAAATGATCATAACTGCTCATTAACCTCTAGGCAAAGTATTGCGATAAGATTCCAAGAAAATTGTTAATAACACAAGGTTAGACTACAGGGCTTCCCTTGCACGACAGTGTATATACTAATACTTACATCTACACCCTATCTGATGAGTTGCATTGGTGAGGAGGACACATGCTTTTACAGCCTTCAGGTCTTGGTATATCTTTTTGGCAACTTTATCTGTACGAACTACAAAAGAACACACTTCAGAACGTGGCAAGTTATTCCAGATGGGAATTGCTCTTGCAACATTGAAAAAAGGAATGTTTATGTGTCAACGGATGTGGAGACATGGATGAACAAGTTTCTGTGCATGAGCGATCGATGTTCCCTCGTTTTGGGATTGCTTGCAGTGACTTCCAGTGGGAATGGTATTCTGAGCAAAGAGGTTATTCACCTAACTATTTGATAACTTGGTGGATTTAACAGTTTCAAATGCAAAGCCTTAAACAGCTAACCAAGAATTATTATTACGAATGATACAGATCTACAAAAATGCAAAGAAATTCTAACATCGGAAACTGAACTATCCATCAGATGACAATATCATAACATACTGCAGTTATTCTAATCGAAAGATTGGCTTGTATTGAATTATACTTTAGGATTTCTATGTCTATAACTCTCTTCGTTCCCTATAAAGGCTTTTCCATCAGAAAGCGTAACTTACCATGAGTTAAAGTGGTTCCTAATACAAGGACAACGAACAGAACCACTACCGGTCTGGTCGCCATGTTGGAAAATAATTTTCTTCTGCACCCAGAACCCTTTGCAAATGAGGTCATTTCCATTTCCGGTCGTGTCCAGGTCAACCTCGTCCCCAGGGCCAACCGCACGCTAAAGGGGCTTTGGCG
>JANVCK010233411.1:6072-17724 GCA_026546655.1 Epizoanthus illoricatus | reverse complement strand
GTGCTGTGCTGTGCTGTGCTGTGCTGTGCTGTGCTGTGCTGTGCTGTGCTGTGCTGTGCTGTGCTGTGCTGTGCTGTCCTGTCCTGTCCTGTCCTGTGCTGTGCTGTGCTGTGCTGTGCTCTGCTGTGCTGTCCTGTGCTGTCCTGTACTGTGCTGTCCTGTGCTGTGCTGTGCTGTCCTGTGCTGTGCTGTGCTGTGCTGTGCTGTACTGTGCTGTCCTGTGCTGTCCTGTACTGTGCTGTCCTGTGCTGTGCTGTGCTGTCCTGTGCTGTCCTGGACTGTGCCGTGCCGTGCTGTACTGTACTATCTTACGTTGTCAGTATTGTGCTGTGCTATGTTGTCTTGCGTTGTCTTGTTGTAATGTTATGTTATGTTATTATATGTTATGCCGGTTACGTTATGTTACGTTACGTTATGTTATCTCATGTTATGTTACAATGTATATTATGATACATTACTTGTCCACTACCAATTTCTAGCCTTTCTTGCTTTACTGAACATTTTCTTCGCATGAGTATAATTACGTTTATCGTTATCTTGCTTTTAACTCTATCTATATCTTTCTTTTACTCGTTGTTTTCGTCAAGTCTATGTATATAAGTTTGTCGTTGTAATAATAACAATTATCACTTCTACAAATATTTCTATTGATTCTTCCCTTTTTTCCAGTTGAGCTGTCTGTTTTGCTGATGTGCGACTGGCTTACTCAGACATTCCCCGATCAACAGACTCTGGAATTTGTAGCTTCTTTGTACAGAAGATGCTTTGAAGTAAAGGTAGCAGAAGTTGTAAAGTCGACAGCCGAGCATTTAGCGCTCCGCCCTCAATCGAACCACACAAACAACTGTGTAAGTCAGTCTGCCGATACTGGAGCGCAAAGCAAGTTTACGGAAGTAGACAGTGAACTAGCCAAAGCTCTTCCAAACACTAACAACTCGTCAGAGACAGTATCTGTAAATGAAACAGTCTGTTCAAGTAATCATACGGTGAGAGAGGAAACGGCTGTCGCAACTGTTGAAGTGGGATCATCAACAGTAAATGAAAAAGGACTAGACAGTGTGAGAGATTTAGCTGAGCTGCGACAGGAGGACAGCGGAGATACTACTCTTGGGGTGAATTGCCTTTCTGTTCCAGCTGCGCGGGAGAAATGTTGTCTCTGTGGAAGTGACGTGCCTTTATCGCCAAGGACTTTACAATCTGCAACTTGCGCTAACCAACACACATGGACACGCTGCTGTGTATCATTTCTTGTGTGTTCGGATTATGATTACAGACGTTGCCAGAACTGTGGCGGGTGTGTGCGTCTGCCAACACAGGACATGTCGCTGCCGTTGCGAGCAGCTTTAAGCAGCACCACAAGGTGCCCGTTTTGTACGGGATGGTTCACCTGATTTTAAAAACCAGGATCAAATTTATTATTGTAAATAAATCCGAATGAATACATTATTTTATTTTAATTTTTCAGTGAGTCTCAATGAAAGGAAAAAGTGACTACAAGTTTAAGTTTTTATCCTATGAGCAGAGAAATTTGCTTTCGTCAGTCGGGGTAAAGAATAGACTGTCAACGCAACGAAACACAAGTTGTAAGTGTTTTGTTGCTACGTGGCCTACTCGGCACCCGCTTTAATCGGGTAAAATAGTATGCAGGGTGCGATTTAAGGGCCTACATACGACAAAAAGTAGGCCAAAAATGTAGATTTGTTAGACAAAATGAAGACAGCCTACAAATTTCCAGATCAGTAATAATTGTGACTCCAGAGCTTAAATTTGTTGACAGAAATGAGTTGCCCAACAAATTTAAGATTGATTTGTAGGTCAGAAAAAATCCTCAAATCGTGCCCTGGTATGTATTAAAGCAATTTCTAGCGTCGGTTCCCTTGGTCATTGTCAAAGGTGGGTTGGGTAGAGACTTTCTCACTTTCACCGGGAAATCACCGCGTTTCGTTGCGTTTCTAGGGGATTCGAGGTTATGCTCCCCCGAAAAAGTTTGCAAAAGACCCGTTTTCAAGCTGAAGGGGGTTCGACCGAATAACCCGAACCCACCCTGGATCCGCCCCAGGACCACAACATTAGCACTGATTAGCCTATTCTTATCGATAAGTTCATGGTCTTTTTAGTCCCCCAGCGGAACGTGCGACAGACTAGACCAACGGCTTACTGTTCCTACACGGACGATGTGGCGAAAGGTCGCACATATGTACTCAAATGTTGGTAATTTCTGTTCGTTTCTCCTTACTGGTAAATCGGACAGGATCTCGTAATATCTTGGGTCAATTCTGGCTTACTAAAACAGTGAAACTGAAATTCGAGAAATTTTTTCTGACAAAATTAGGAACAATAAACAAAAACCGAGTCTTAAGAAGAAAGGGAAAGTGCATCCATAAAATTTGTTTCTTAGATATTCGGTTGTGGAACTTGATGAAGTTGTTGGCTTCTTGGCTGAGAATTGCTTGCCCTTATCGACATTTATCCCACCCCCGCATAATCGATCAAAATTCCCTCCACACAGCTCTACAGTGTCCATGCACATGTAAATTCCAAGAAAGTTGAGTAATAGGAACATCGGAGGTTTGGTGTCTCCCATTATACTGAGTGGCCCAGACATAGGGACTTGGATCGAGCCGTGGATTGGAAGGAAGTGGTTGCACGGAGGCTATCATCGGTTTCACTGTATAGGATAGAATATTCTTGCTGTTTACAGGTTCTGTCAGTAGAATATCCTATTTTAAAAACAAAATCAGCCAAATTTCATGAAAATTTAGCATTTTCTTAGTAAAATATTGCAACAAAACGAGCTTTCTCTGGTAGTATTAAATGATAAAACATGCTGTGTTAATGAGATGTATATGCCCGTAAAATTTTCACCAAATAAAGTTGATTTTTTAAAAATTCGAAATAAGTTTTGTTTGAACTATTTCAAACTAATCCTAAAATAAAAATATTCCCGTGAATTCTGTAATTCACGTTTCATTGGCGAGTTTTCGGGGGGTATTGTTCAGAACTAACTCGGCTAGCCTTGCCGTATTTCTTTGAAATTATAATTAACTGATGGTACAAACAGGATGTAGATAACATTTTTCACATACTATTCTTAAGCCAACTTTCAGTTCAAACGTAGGAAATAGCATCCCATAGATTCACTGAAATCTCAAAATGTTTCCGGAATCCCCTGTAGCAACTCTCGCCTTCGACGGTTGCAAAGAGCGTTTAACCCTTCTTCTACCCAGAAGAAGGATACATTTAGCCATATGTCCTTGACTAAAGTTTTCAACAATCAGCGTTAGATCATGGACAAACGTTTTAACTTTTCTGACCGAGTATGGATACACCTGCAATCAAAAGTTGTTTGAGCTTGTCTATACCCTTGGTATAATCTAAGACTAGTGTTTATGCATGGCAACGAAGTAATGATCAAATGCTCGCCTTTGTATTAAACCAGAGTAAATAAAAACTAATGTTAATGTAAAGAGAAACGAATCGTTGAGTGATCAAATTGTTTGGAAATGACGTTACTTAAGTGACAGCTTGGCCAAATAAAGTGGAGTCGATCCATTCTCCGGCTTCTCATTGGTGAAACGAGTAATTTAATCAGCCCCAAGTTTGTTCTGCACATCAAAGCCATGCTCCAGTGATCTGTAAGGGTTTCTAAAGTGTCAGGACTGAGCTAGGTGGGTAATCAAAGTAACTTTATCTCTTGCGAGTGTATTCAGTCATCAAGACTCTGTATACTTCGCTTCACTAACCAAACCACACATTTATTCGATACAAAACATCGTTTTCCGATATGTGGCAATTTTCTCCCGTAGCGTTTTGGCTGGTTGTAATTCAGTGTACTTGCTTGTACGAAACAGGTAAGAGCTACTCGTCTTCTAGATTCTAACAAAAATTTATTTGGAGACTACATGTATTATTATCGGACAGTGTTTCACGTTGTCGTTACTCGCGCTCCAAAAATCTCCAACGAAGGTAGCCACAGTTTTTCCTTTCCAGTAACGTACATTTTCCCCGATTTTCTTGTCCTTGGCTAAACAAGAGCAGACTCCAAGATTCAGTTAAAGGAAATTTCAAATATCATATAGGTTTCCTTTTAGCACGTTGATGCTTATACAGTCTATACATTTTGAGAGGATATCTATGTTCGCATTTAGTATTGTTTATGATAAATTTATTTCCTTCGTTTTGTTTTCTTGATAGTTGTTAATTTAATGCTTTACGTTACAGTTTCTGTTCTAACAATTTTAGGCTTCTTAACAGAACAATAATCTTCAGTGATGCGGGGGTTTGATAACATGACCGATAAAGTGTATTCTGTAGCAACTAAAATATGAAGAGCTCTTGTGCAAATAATGAGACTCTATTGTTACTTTGAGCGAGATTCTGGTCAAAATTCTCCCGATCCTTCTAAGTTTAAGACTCCGAAAAATAATTCTACTATTTTTGTACTATATGATATCTGAGATAGTTGAGTTTGGAAGTTATGTTATGAGCACTCTGGAAAGAAAAACGCCGTCTCATACGTTAATTAATGTTTATTTTATGCCATGTTAGTCTATTACAGTCGTTTTAGGTTCGTGGAGATATAATCCCAAATTACTTTCAGTTTCGTTACTCAGTCAATTATTTCATATTTTAAATTAAAACAAAGCCGGACGATTCATTAAAACAGGTAACCTGAGCCCTTTATAGAAGGATAGCAAAACAAAGATATAAACTGCGAATCGCGGGAGTAAACAGCGAATTTCAGTCAATAATGGTGCACATTTAAAAGAAAATATTACTAAAGAATAGAACCGAATAATTAAACTTGGAACGAAGAAAAATATTGAAAACGTTAATGTAATGAAATTCACGTGAATTGTCAGTGAGGCAGGAAGATTTTCATTTTGCCTTAAAATAAGGGCAGCGTTGTGTTATTTGACTGAACCAAATTCTCAGCTGGGTGGGCACAACAGAAACGTCAGAACTCTCTGCTCAGTTCAATTTCAATATTTCGACTCGTAAAATGAAAACGAGTCGTTTTCAGGAAGTACATGTCGATACTGAAGAAAACTGTGGTATAAGTTTATTTCCAACTGATTTTAGTAAACAATTCAAGTAATGTAAGTTACATTTTAAAGAAACATTTGTGAAATCCCATATAACAGTCTTATCTTACGTGTAATCTGATCCCGTACGACAGTCTTATCTTTTGTGTAATCCCATGTACAGCCTTATAGTTATAGTACTTCATGTAGGGGCGGGGTGTACCGCTGACAGAGGACGCCTAGAAATTGTTAATATAACTGATGAATTGAATATTATATTTACTGTAACTATAACAATAACGCCATATCTGCCAACTGTTCACTTGTTTCTGTGAACTGTTTTACCTTTATATAGATTTTAGTTGGCTTTTTTGGGCAGTCTAGATCCCGATCATGAACCGACAATACCACATAATTGAAACTGTAAACTGATTAAACAATGACTTTATATGCACGCTTCATTTCCCAACAGTCAGTCAAGCATTGTCAAGTGACCTGCTTGGTACACAGAGCCTGAACGCAGTGACTACATTATCATCCACAAGTTCGTTTTTGAGTGCATCCCAAATTCTTCCCCAAAACGGGACAGTAATCACACTAAATAGTTTGACAACTGTTGGCAAGTTTTTCGATCCTTCGACCATCAGAAGTGAACGGACATCAACAAGGTCGCAGTTACAGATTCAACCCAGTACGGTTGGAGCGACGTCTAGTATGCCCGTACACAACTACTCTTCTACTCCAGCCACAAACGCTAGACCTTCTGCACCTCAACTCTCAATCTTTGGGATTTCGCTGATTAGTTTTGCGGGCTTGCTCATTGTTGGACTTGTCGTCATCCTTATTTATATGAGGAGAAACAGAGAAAGCGGGTAAGAGAGTTCCGTTGTTTGATTTCTACAAAATGTCTATGTCAACGTATCTTCACCAAAACTCCTTTTGAAAACAAATTTCAAGCATTTGAAATTTAGCTAAACTTTATTATTTTAAATTGTTTTCATAACAAAGAACTGGTAACAGGATTAGAATAAACAGTTTATGGAAAAAAATAACATTGGAACTGAGAGTTATCTGTTTATCCACCTTACCGCTTCACACAGGAATGTATGTAAAATTGTGAGCGAAAACAAATGATCGACGTGTTTTGAAAACAAATATTATCTCTGCTGCAGAATCTATAAATATAGTTATCCCATCGTCACATATGTCGACAGATTGGGAGATTTGGAAATAAAATTTGAGGTTTTCCATGTATATATAATTATTTTTACTTCTCGAAAGACGTTACACTTGGAATGGGAACCTTGAAAACTCGGACACCAAACATTTAAAGGAAGTCATTCACCATGCACAGACACATTTAGAAGCTTATTCGTTTGCCGAGTATGTCATATAATGTTTACTTCATTCAGATCAGCGAAATATAACAAACTCCAACCTCCTCAAGGTACGAAGATTTTCTTCGCCAACTGCTAAAGAAATATCAAAATTGTCAGTTTCGTGTCTTTGGAACGGAAGATTATTTTTCATTGTAAAGCAAGCCCAAAAATACGTGTGAGAAAAAATACGAATACTCTTATTATTAAGCAAGACATTCTGTTTGCTTTTTGTGATGGCAGGTGCCAATAGCTTTTGGTTTTGCCTGCTATCTTCGTAAATGTCTTTTAGCTTTAGAAATCTATCATAAATACATGCATGAATTGCATTCCTTTTTCAAAAATGTTTTTCCGAACCGAACAAAAACTACAGATTCCCTGTTATATCTAGGAAAACTGAATCAATCATGTTTATATATAGTACGAGAGTTTCTAAGCCGGCCGGTTGGTTCCACAAAAAATGGGATAGTTAGCATCCCCCAACCATGATTTGAAAACTACGAAAACTACTAAAGATTGAAACAATACAAGTTTTAGTTGACCGCAAGTTTTATGAATTTTATTTCTATAGATTTTAAGTTGACGATAATTTAATAACTATGATCAGTACCTGTCACTAATATCCTTCAAAAGCCCCGAAATTATCACGTTCAAACACGCCGTCGATAGCCAACACAATTTGGCAAATTAAACACTTATAATGCAGGCTGCACGTAAACACCTTGTCTACATTTTGAAACTTTGCTGAACAAGCCTTTTTCGCGAACCACAATTTCCGGAACATTTTCTACCACACCAGTAAGTCTTGCATGCCTCGTTCTTAATCCAGACCGCGGCTTCTTATTGTAGCAGCTGCTTCGCTAAATCAATAACTCTCGTGTAAGCGTCCCAAATCTCTCTGGTCACTGAAACTGCGATAATTTGGCAATTTAATTTCCTTTCTTGTAAACTAATGGTTTATTCTCAGATGCTGAAGCAGTCATTTGAAATCCAGTCAGGAAATTACGACTCCGCACTCTGTTGTCAGTAGCCATTTGGACTGGTCATTTACACGAGCAGTTCGCAACTTGTTCTGGTACAATGTATACATGTATAACGGATTTTAGAACATTCACAGCTTGGTAGATAGCTTTCGCCTAAAATTGAGACTCGGTCTGACTTGTGGAGTAGCGGAATACAACGTTTTCAGGTGAACAGCATGCACTTTGACAGTTTCACGAAAATAATGAATAATGAATAATGAAAGTTTTCTGAGACTGACTGACGATCAAGAAACTAATAATTAACTTTCATTGGCCTGTGCAACTCATTCGTCGAAAGCATTCTAGAAAGCAAACAGAGCGATTAGTCTGAGTGTGCTAAACTGCTAGATAGATGGAAGTGGATTATGAATTATAGAATTTGATTTCCATGTACCCAGCGCCGGCGGAGTTTAGAAATCAAAACTGCACTTCTGGCAATGTCGTCTTCCTTATATTTGAAAATATTATTCCAACTGAAGCAGAAAATATGAAGAACAGTCTTGACAACATCCTTCGAAGGTATTACACTAATTTTGCGGAAATCCAGTTCCGCTCGAATAAATAACAAAATTGTCTCCTTCAAATGTTAAATGTCTTCAACTTTATTAAAATGCTCCCTAAAAAGAACTTTCGGCAACAATAACTTACTTGATATCAGACTTTGGGAAAGTACATTTATTATACCGAGATCCCCCTTCCCCTGTTATAGGTTTCAGAAAATGTTTCAGAGCCCCCCCCCCCGTTTTTTTGAAACAGCTCTTATTGGATGCATACGAGAAGCAAACAAAATTACATAAATAATGTTTTATATTTAACAAAATTTCAGAGCCTCATCCATATTTTTTCCCGACCCCCCCCATCCCTCATTACATCGGAAAATTTTAGAGTCCCCCCCCTCCCCCTTTGGTAGGTATGTATATATATAATATATATGTACTTCCCCTTGTCGAGATTTCCGTAGTTATAGAATATTTCGGTTTGGACTGTGCTATGAATTAGCATTCTAATCCCTTTCCTTTCATCACTTTAGCGCTGTTTTCTTCCTATCCGGCAGAGAAATTAAATTCTAATTAAAAGCAATCCCTCGCCGCCAAGGCGTATCTACTTTCATGACAGTAAGGCATACAAGTTGTTCTGTACATCTATTTTCCTATGCTTGTTCCTGGAATATCAAGAACGCAGGAAATGGCGTTTAAGAGAATCAATTTTTAGACCTTTTCAAGGGAACTGAGCATGCATGCATGCTCCTGTACTTCCCAGAAACTCGCGCCTTTGGTGCTAGTAAAATTAGAAAATAGACTTACAAACCAAAAACGTCTAGCTACGCGCCGCCCTTAGCCACAATAATAAAATATGGTATAATAGACTACCTCTTCACTCTGGGCAAAGTCTATCTACAGTATATATGGTAGCATCATTTTAATATTTGCTTTCTCCACAGACCCGACGGGCCTCGTGCAGAAGTGAAGATGAAAGCCTGGGGGTATGTTATATTGCATCACTTTGTAATCCTTCCAAACATAAACAAGAAGTTCCGGTACAAAAGGGCCGTGTTCAGGTCAATGACAATTCAGTTGTCGCTCAACCTCTGTGGAGTGAACATCTCTCTAACAACTCCACAGCATGTGTTGTTCTGCTTGAGTACGCCGGCCCTACATACTCTCTCGCACGAAATTCAAACCAAACTCTCAGCAAGCCCTCAAGTGAAAGTACACCGTTATAACGCAATTGGAAATCATTACTAGGATATTAGCTTCCTTCTGTTCAGTTTTCTCTCGCTTATTTACCTTTTAGCATAAGCAATTTAGTACTCTAACACGAGAGGACTGAAACACTCGCTTGCAATTGAATTTCCAATTTCGAGTTGCAAGGCGAGAAGGGGTGAGGGGCTATCCCTTTTATACTGGATAATGAGAAAGAAATGTTAAGGCAGGTTTACACTAGCGACGGAGACGGAAGTGGAGACGGAAGCGGAAGCACCAGAGTCCATACAAACACTGTCAAAACGGAGACGGAACGGGAAAGAACGGAAGTGACTCTGGTGCGTCCGCTTCCGTCTCTAAAGGGCACTGTGAATTCTTCAATAGTGAATTTTATATCCTGTTTTTGGTGCAATATGACCAAATATCATCAAATAAGCAACCCAATGCGATGAAAACAATCAAGAAAGCAAAGAAGAGCTAAAGTGCAGGATGGTGCAGATGGAAGTGGATTACGAATCATCAAACTTGGTGATTTCAATACAACGTGTTCTACATCAAAATTTACATAATTATATTATTGATCACGTGTCACTAGCCAGGTAAGGACGAACCACCAAAACAAACACATTTGTTGCCAAAATCCACTATAACACTGACATTATTCAGTCTGGAAATTAGATTGACAGTTGTACGGTCTAAATATAGTGCTTGTTGAACACATTCAATACTGTGCAGGAATACACATCTGATCAGCAGTTAGCTATATATGTGTCAGTTTCTTTGTCTCGCAATGAAGATTATAAGTTTTTCCCATCTCATTTGTTTAGAGAAACACAAAAGGTGATTCTGAAATTGGTTTTCGTATTATCAAGATTTCATGGAGATAATCCACACATGTTAAGTTCTTTTATTGCTCCACATTTCTTTGGAAAAAGTGAATTCCTCATAATTTCCTCCAATTGTTTATTCAGTGTAGGACAGAAGCAACGCTAATCTACACCGAGTTGAGAAGTAATTTTATAGTTATATTCTTGCTCTTATTTTCCATTTAGTGTCATTTTTGGCTTGACCTGTCACTAAAACCAGGTTGTTATAGCAAGAGAGGGTTGAAGAAGCACAAATATAATTACGGGAAGTCGAAAGGCAGCATTATGGAGAATTGAAACAAAACGTAGATGGGGGGGAGGGGTAAACAAATCTTATCTTCTGACTTGGAACAAAACTAGCTGGAGACACTACGATGCTTCTTACTTTAGGAAAGGAGGCCGGGCACCCAAGCCACCGGAAGCAAGCACCAGCGATCTGGACCAGTCCGAAGTATCTGAGCCTCCAACCCGGATGACGACTGACCATCCTCTCAGCCGAAGTAATCCCAACCTTAGCAAGTGAGTTGAGGGCCATGTTCTTGGCCACTGTTCTGGAGTACATATACATATATCCTGAAAGATCAGAACGATTGGTTGGGTGTACAATTTCCCATTCAGGAATCCTCACTGGCTAAACAGATCACATGCTTCAGATCCGTGCATGCTCATTGGCTAAGCAGATCATATGCTACAGATTCGTGCGTTTTCATTGGCTAAACAAATCACATGCTACATATTCGTGGGTTCTCATTGGCTAAACAGATCACATGCTACAGATTCGTGCATTCTCACTGGCTAAACAAGTCACATGGCACTGATTCAATGAAAGGATGTTGGTAATATCATCGACTTGATATCCCAAACTGAAACCTGTAACACACACCTGCGACGGTTCACAACCAACTCGAGAGTAATTTAGATTCAGTTCTTCAGATTGAGTAATAGTACAGAAATTATCGAAGACAAGCAACATTTAATTTGCTCTGCTTAATTTGTTCTATTACAGTGGAAATGTTGACCAGGAGGGCAGCAAGAACAACAATTTAAACCCAGAAACAGGTGGAAATTGGCGGTAAGAAATTGACACAAAATGTATCCATTAGAAATGGCTGGCGGTCACGCTCCTTCTATTCACAATGTCACGGTCCAGTGCTTCTCTATGTGTTCTTTAGGCACGCACATTCGCACACGCCACACACTTTTGAGCAAAACAGAAATGAACAGTGCAGAAGCTTAAGGACTGGTTACAGGTGTATATGTTACTTGTTACATGTGTGTGACTGGTTACAGGTGTTTGTGACTGGTTACCTGTGCGTGACTGGTTACAGGTGTTTGTGTGACTGGTTACATGTGCGTGACTGGTTACATGTGCGTGACTGGTTACAGGTGTTTGTGTGACTGGTTACAGGTGTTTGTGTGACTGGTAACAGGTGTTTGTCTGATTGGTTACAGGTGTTTGTGTGACTGGTTAGAGGTGTTTGTGTGACTGGTTACAGGTGTTTGTGTGACTGATTACATGTGCGTGACTGGTTACAGGTGTTTGTGTGACTGGTTACAGGTGTTTGTGTGACTGGTTACATGTGCGTGACTGGTTACAGGTGTTTGTGTGATTGGTTACATGTACGTGACTGGTTACAGGTGTTTGTGTTACTGGTTACAGG
>JANVCK010233400.1:0-10004 GCA_026546655.1 Epizoanthus illoricatus | reverse complement strand
CTCATATCAATTTTCCAAAGGTTTTCTAGGAATCAGTGTAAAATTCCAGGACTTTCAAGGACTTTCCAGAAAGAAATAAAATCCACAACTTTCCAAGACTTTCCAGGAAGTGTCCGAACTCTGGAGTCTGGTTTACAAGCCAATGTCAGCAATAGGGTATACATGCATATATTGCTTAATTTTCTAATTGGCCTATTGGGGGTCAGGTCCAAAATACAGTATCAACTTTGGGGGCTCAGGTTTGAAATAAGGTATTGATTTTTGATGATTAAGTCTGAAATACATGTACAGTATCAATTTGGGGGCTCAGGTCTGAAATAGAGTACCGATTTATGGTGATTGCATGTAAAACAGGGTATGAAAAATCACCTATTTTTGTCCGAAATATGATTGAGAGTTTTAAGACCCAGGCAGCACACCCCCACCATAATCCTAGAGTACCCCCTAACCTCCCTCTATCCCCCTATCCCCCAGTGAAACTCACCCCCCTCTCTCCCCAGTCATAGATCAATGAAACCCAGTGTCATGCATGTATGAATGCAGTCTAATGTGCCCAATTACTACAGTAACTAGGAATTTACCTGTATACAGTGGTTGGTGAGATGACTGGTAACATTGTCAAAGTCATCTGCAATGTAGCACTCTGATGAGGTTCTTAACACTCCTTCACTGAAGACAAAAATGTTGAAATGATGGTCTACCAGCACCCAGCACCTTAAATATATAGCAACAACCAGTTATTTCATGGATACATGCAATCAGTGTTGTCTACCTAAATGTCATGTGAGTCAAATCCTAATTTCATTACTTAAGTACCACTTCACACAGACTGTCGTTCTACCCCAGAACCATCACCCAATGGAACTTCTTACCACTCGAACTCTTTCCTCAGTCAACAAACTCTATCCAGTTCAAACATAATGTATCTACTGTAATCCACTCTCCAGTTGTGTAACCACTAGTCTTGCCCTGTAATTTTTCTGTACTTTTTTCGCACTGTTACTTTCCTTGTGCTATATTGTTTCTTGCATCATGAATTTGTAAACATTTTTCCATTGTTTTTGGTATTCACCCTGACCACCCAGCAAAAAGTACTCGCTTGAGGGGTTGCCGTATCAGTAAATAAATAATAATAATTCAACTGCATGAATGAAAAAGCAACTAGGTTCCTGATGATTTTATAATGAAAATGTTTGGCCACCAGGGGTGGATCTAGAAATTTTGAAGGGGGGGAGACACCATTTGAAAAAGAATCACGGAATGGAAGAAAACAAGTGCCAAAAGTGCAAGTTCCTGGGGGGTCTGGGAGAATGATCCCCTGAAAAAAATTTATTTTGAAAGTCTCTTAAATGCCATTTCTTTCAATTTGAGCACACTTTTGACTATATTTACAAAGTTAAAACATAACATTTTAAACACTTTTTCTTGTTTGTCCATTATAATTGGCAACCATTATGGGGTCCGGGGATTTGAATCTCTGAGATTCTACTTCCTGCATTCTTGAGACTGAAAATTGGCTTGTTGGTGTTTCTTCAACTTTTAAGTAACTGATGGTACACTCAGGAAAAGAACATTTTTCACAAACTCAAAAGGGGGGTCACCAGCCCCCCGTGCCCCCCCTCCGCCGGGTCCACCACTGGCCACAACATGAAATGAAACCAAATGCTTCTAGTTTGCAAAGCCATAAATATTATAACACTGTGGCTTCAACAAACATCCAGACTTCTTACAGATCTTGAAGGCAATGTATCAGCTTAAATACATGTAGCAACCTCATGCAATGTCCTGAAAACTGTCTAAAAATATTGCCCAATCAGTGAGCTTTAGGTTAATTGGAATGTCTGGGATTGGTTGAATTCACATGGGGTGTTGAAACCAGACACTAAAACAGTGGTTATAAATAACCTTCTTTTACTTCCATGTACACCACATATTATTTACCAGGTCAGGAAAATGGGTCACATTTAGATTAGATTTCTGTACTTTTTCCAGACTTTCCAGACACAGTATATGACCCTGTAAATTCTGATTAAAAAAAATTAGTAGTTTATTGGCAATGAAAATGAGTAACAAATCAGAAACAGCATTTTTTAATGAATAACAAAGATTGTCTGACTTGTTTTACAAAACCTGTATGGAGACACTGATGAGTAAGAAGAGCATAGCAAATCAACACTCGGGCTTAAACTCAAGCTGAGGAAGGAGCTGTGCTCCGAAAATGTTACCATGTTATGTAGTTCTAGACTACTGGCTTCAAAAGAAAGAAAATACTTCTAAAGGATACATGTATTTACAAACATCCATTAAAAGCAAATCATCAATTGTAATGGTTTTGTGTGAGAATAAATTCCAGCTTGGTTGCAGTTTTGATGCTTACAGATAGACTGTGATTGTTGTACATTAGCTGAAAAAACATCAGAAACAATTCTGAGTGAATTGCTTGCATCAAAAGCAGTTGTCATGTTTGATGTTTCTAATCATTGGAACAACATGGATATGGATTAAATTAGTTACAAATTACATTAATTACACTAGTTAGTTAGGATGTCCAGACTGATCACGAGTCAGTGTTTGATAGAACAAGTTTCATTTCCAGTTGAACTTAATTTCACTTCCACTCTTGTGTCCTACTGTATATTTGTGTACTGACATGTTACTTCTCAAAATATTGTACCCTGCATACAACTCATACCAGATAGAGTTCATCCCGGTAGCTATACCTGATCAAACAATTTTCATTCCAAAATGAAATTTGACCACAGCTAGCTAGGTTGTATCGCAATCATGTAAAGTAGGTACGAGTTCATTCTGGTATCAAACTGTCAGTGACTTTATTGGTTGGTTTTGATCCACTTTGTTTTCTCAGGCATCCAGCTGTCATGGCACATTTGGTGAGCACTTAATTATTCTAGTATGTGAAATCTGTACCAGTATGGTTTTCATTCCAGTACAAAACATCACATAAACACCACCTGAGATAAAGCAGATATTGTATGTGAAGATTGTGAACAAGACTTCACAAACCTTATGTCAAACTTTCTTCCTCCTTCTAACAGCAATGGATCCTCGATGTACTTCTGAACAATGTATGCTTCACTCTGCTGATCCACATAGTTCAGGATTGTGTCAATGTCATTTGAAATTAAGATGTTCTTGCCTGCAAGATTTGTTGCAATCAAATTCAGACTGAATGAAAATGCCAGAGGCGGGAGGGGCAGGCAATAAACTAGTCATATCTCAGGTGGAGGATTAGGAGTCACTAATTCATTTTAATACCAGAACTAACACCCAAAAATCCCCTAAGTATGGGTATCTTCTATGCTGCCTCCATGGTTATGAAACATAATTATTATATTGCAATCTCTGACACTGCCAAGGGTTGTAACAGTGTGACTTTCTTTCGTCACACCATCCATGGACAGTCACTGATGTTATGCTATTGGTCTAGTCTCTCAACATCTTATCAGGGTCACTCTTAAAAGAATCCACACACTTGTCATTAACAGTAGACTAATGCCAGTGTTGTGGTCTGTCACCTCATCTCTACATGCAGCTAAATATTCCATCTAGTTGTAGGCTGGTGGCTGCCAGAGGTACTTTCAGTTCGACCTCATGAGCTGTCTTTCACAATTCAACTCAAACCGGCTGCAAAGATTGATGATACATGTAAGCTCAACACACTCACTCCCTAATGCTGAGGTCATAAATTTATGGGCTCCTCAAAATTGCTTTTCTCCCCTACGAAACATCTCACCTTTACACAAATAACCCATCAAAATATCTTCACTAAGTTGTTAAATTCACATTATACTCTAGTCTGGGGTCTTGACTTACATGTATCCTTGTAAACCAACATGGTTAAACAGCCTTTAAAGTACTCAAAGTGAGGTTTTCTATTCTACTTCTTTTCAATCTGACAGTAAACACTAACTTGACCTTTTGCCCCAGAAGTTGACTTTGCAATCCACACCATCTTGTCATGTTGATTGGCAGTGCTGGTGCAATACTCTCTGAACTCTTCCCTCTCATCTTTATACACGGTAGTTCTCTTGTCAGACTTTCTGTTTGCTGCAGTTGATAACAGAATAATGAACGTCACTGGCATCCATGAGTAGGGATCCTTGTCATTCTTAGAACAAAATGATCTGATAGTGCTGAAATAAGAAAACAATGTCAGAGATATTAATTAATTGTCTTCAAACTAGCTTGCAATCGTTATGTAAATATTTACTGTAATTTCTGATATTACATGTAAGCCCCTGATAATGGGGCCCCAAAAATTAAGCCCATTAATATTTGAGATGCAAAAGTACATTAAAAAAGTGCCCCTCCAAAACAAATTAACTATTAACTCCATTGGCTAAAACTTTATTTTGTATAATAACATATACTTAACCCTTTGGCCTCAAATGTACCTGGGATGGGATTCAGTCCCCCTTCTCTAATTTTCTTATGATATCACAACCATACTTGGGATCATACTTGGGGTCATCCATTTTTTCATCATTTTCACAAGCATACAAAACATACTCTTTTCTAGACCCCCTCCTTCCCCCCCTCCCCTCCAAAAAAAGCATACAAACTGAGAAGGTAAACAACGATGATTTTGTTGCTAGGCATTATCATCATTTGTTATTTTGAAAATCATACATGTCCCTTTAACCCCCTCCCCCCAAAGTACGTTTTGTACACTAGTGAAAATGATGTTGAAAAAATGGATGAGCCCTTAGTCATGCTGCTGATGACGGCATGTGATGTCACACATCCGCCATCTTGCATGGATTCCTTGGTGGCCATCTTGGATTTTTGATAATATCTATGGTTTCCATAGACAAAATGGGAATAAAATTGATTTTTAGAAAAAATTTATGTTTCTGGCAAAAGTGCACATCAAAAATACTGTTGCTATGACAATGGGAAAAGACCACTGAACTGTGATTGGCACAACATACTCTTGTTTATAAATACCACTGGCAAATTCTCGGAAAAGACAGAAAACCTCAGACTTATTCCTCTTTCACCAACTAAAAATTCCATGCAAATAAACGTCCCAGGCCACATAAAAAACTCAGTACAGCAAAATGGCTATGGTTTTCATAATTTTATGTTTGGCATGTTATAAATAAAAAAGAAAACAGCAAACACTGAGTCTGGACAAATCGTCATTATTTTGTTTTATAAACTTAGGAGCATCTTTCAACTTTACAGCACTCCATCAAATGAGCACCTTCCTTTTCACATAAAATTTTAAAGAAGTACCCCTTAATCAAGGGCATAAGGTCAAAGCATTTCAAACTCACCGAACCAGTGGAACCTTTCTGCACAGAATACTGGAGCCCCTGTAGTAATTGACAGCCTGTACAATCCCAGGTGCATGCCCTATGTAACATCAACAAACCATGCACAACTATATGGCATTGTATTTCTAAAGGACTGGACCACAAACTGAAACAGCAATAATTCTTAGCTTAACTCTTTATATAATTTAACGAGGAACTGTAAACGACATGAACATGCATGCAATGTCCAACGACCAATAACAAATAAATTTCATGTATACCAACCAGCTCCAACCGACAACAAAACAACCTAGAAAAGCCTTTATATATAGACAAATAGTCATTATAAAACCAACAATTAATAACCAACATTATTATACAGCCAAAATGTGCTTTACCTAGTCTAGCAAAAGGCAGCTTATTTCTTTCTCCAAACATCACATGAAATCTCTCTACGTCTTTGTGAACTTTCTGCCATTGGCTGTTTGGTCTGTTCAACAGCACTTTGCAAACCGCATTGTATACAGAACTTCCCTCATCACGATTTACAAATTTGTACATGGCCACAATTGTCTTTCAAGACCTGAAGACACTTCAAGATAAGTATAGACCAGGAAATCATCATCTGGAAAGAGCGCCAAAAACTGATTCAACGAGCCCGTGGTGTGTTTATAACAACAATTGTAATTGGCCACTCTAGAAACGCGTCGCTTTCTTGTCCAATCAGAATCGCTGTTACAAGTTGTCTATGTTGTGTATGTTCGATTCCGATAGCTTAGAGACTTGCTTGAAGTCGTGGAATGAATCAGAAGTACAGAATGCGCTTGCTCGCTTTGTAGAAATAAGATTGCATGTTAACCATGGAATCAATGTTCCATTGATTGACTCTGAGGAGCAACAAAGAAGAACATGACGATAGGCTCCGATAAATACCAATGCAACGACAGTATACGTAGCGGTAGCGCTCATTCAATCATTGCCACCAAATTCAGTGACCAAACTGGAGTATCATCAATCCGGACTCACGTATAAAAATCTCTTGTCTGATAACCGAAATCATTTTGAATAGTTGGAGAATAACTTTTTCTTTTGTTTACTCGATCTTTGAAAACAATCTGAATTAGGCCAAGGATTCCTTGAAGGAAATTATAATGATTATGACACGTGACAGTGACAATAGTTTAGTTTCGAAATTGTTGCAAAATTTAAATATTATATTTAACAATAGGACTGCTAGAAACAAGACAGTAGGAGACCGTGCTGGTTGGGACATATATGGTAATACACAGAAAGAAGAACAGCGTGAAGAAGCATCTATTTGGTGGCTTGTGATCCAAAATCAGTTTACGCGGAATTACATATCGTGACAAGAGTTTCAGATATATAGGCTGTTTTTAAATTCCGTGTTCGATCAGTTGACGTACAGTCACGCAACGAATGTCCGGCAAATATATTATATAAATGATATTTTGAAGAAACATTTCATAATTTAACAAGAACATGGCCTCGATTAGCACTAAACTTTTCTTCTCATGGTTGGAGGTTGGCAAGCTTGCTGCTTTGGCGTGGCCAGCTACAAAAGGAGACATGGAATATCTGCGATCTCATGGGATCAGTTGGTTAATTTCACTGAGAGTCCGCCTTCTCTTCATGGCGTGTCAGGGTTGAAGTGTGTCCACATACCAGTGCCAGATTTCAAACCTCCTACGATAGAACAAGTTCAAGAATTTCTAGAGATTGTCGAAGGGGCGCATCAGAACAATGAGGTAGGTTATAAGTTTGTTGTTTTATAAATAAATAATTTGTATTAAGACATGTGGCAGATTATCAGTAATATAAATATTGTTCTACCCTTTTCACCTTTTGTTTATTCATGACATCAGTTCTCATCAGTATGATAAGAAGTCTAAAGGTCACTAATTGTTATAATTTTTAGAGCTGATAGAAAATTAATTCCAGCATGATAAACAAGCACATGTATGTATGGGGGTAATAAAATAGAAACAGAAAAAGATTGCTTCAGAAAATAAAATTGTCTTTATAGATATAAGTGAAAACGAGAGACAAGGGGAGAAGGATGGGGGGTCATAAGTCGGCTGTAAAGTTTTGGTTGTATCTCGTAATTTAGTCCAGTTCTGGGATAAAATTTGTATGCCTCCAAAACAGCTTTTAAAAACCTTGGACATGTGCAGGAAAAAAGGTTTGTTTTTGTGCTCATTAAGTAAATATTCCAAAAAACAGCAATTGTAAAAACACATCTTCTTTTCCCAAACAGTGGATGTTTATTGTTCATGAAGACATTAAAGTTGGGCAGGCTCTCCATCAAAGATGAATATATATATACATGGTGCAGTACTAAATTAACTATGAGGCCTTGGAGATATATACTAGGGGATCAGCCACCTCACCCCTCCCCTCCCCACACCCAGCCCTTCTTGCTACTGCAACCCTGAAGTTTTTATCTTTGTCTGTGCTACCCTTTATCAACATCAAGTAATATTTAAAAATAAATATAATAATTTATTATATATCATATAGTATATAGCTACCAGTCTCTGTTAGAATTTATTAATTATTACACCACATCTGTATATTTTCTCTGCTGCCATGGAGTTCTGCCAGTGACCAATTAAAGAAATACTTGTCTTGCAGGCAGTGGCAGTCCATTGTCAGTATGGTTGTGGCAGAACAGGGACAATGCTTGCTTGTTATTTCATCAAGAAATCCAACTGCACTGCACTAGAGGCCATACAGAAAGTACGTCAGATGAGGCCAGGATCCATTGAGACTACAGAACAAGAACACCTTGTAGAAATATTTGAAATGTTTCTTAGCAATAGTACTAAGTAGATAGTGGTGTTGAATTGGTATTTTAGTTTTAAAATCTTATTTATCAAGGGCTCAGGGTGGTTTATAGTTTTAAAAATAAACTTGAGGGAGCTGTGTATCAGTATTTCAGTATTTGACCAGTTGGGATCTTAAGAATTTCTAGATAAATTAGCAAATTTACCTGTCAGTGATATTAAAGTGGTATTTGATATAAAGAAATACAAGTGTTACTATTACAGTCCACTGCTGTGCAGTTTACTGTATCATGGCAAAAGGATATTTTGAAGACACAGCTAAAATTTGACAGACAGCTGAGTCCTTGTTCCAACAATGTCAGGCTGACACTAACTGCCAATAGTTAACACTATGAGGGACAGCATAGTGTAGTGTGAAGTGGGAGGGACTACCAGCAGACATTGTGACTTTGTGAGTGCCAAAGGTGTGAGTTTTAGGTGTCCAGGAATATATACTTTATAATTTATTATTGTGCAGGGGGTAGGAGGAGAGATTAAATCACATTCAAATTTTCCATAGGCCCTGCTTTGAGGTAATCCAATTTTTTGCAAGCCACCCCCTGCCCCACAAAGGCAGCGAAGACAAAAAAATTTCAGAGCACCCCTCTAAATTTTAAAGCTTTTGAAAATCCATTTTACGCTTTATTGTTGTACGGCAAACCTTACTGATTATATACACCATGGCTTAAGATTTTAATTTGAAACTCTGCTCTTGCACATAACTCACTCACACTTTGCACTCAGATCATATAGTTGTAGTGTAATCCATCACTATACTTCATGAAAAAACTTGTAAATAACTTGTGAATTATCCTTTGAAAAAACCCATAAAGTTTTAAATTTCACAGGTTTATTCACAGGTTGCTTTCTGCTAATAAAAATCACAGTTTTTTTTTCACAGGCTTAAGTAAATAAATGTATATAACAATTATATGATATGAATACAACCATTTTCAAGACAAAAATAGCCCCCCCCTCCCTGCTGGAGAATAAGCCCAAGAAAAAACTATTTGAATGAATATAATTCCTGGGCTTATCACAATCTCGACCCCAGGGCTCTTCTTTCTATTGTGCATGCCTCAGGCCTGATGGCAAGAAGAGCTCTGGGAAACTCTTTGCTGTCACCCATGTGCAAAAGAAAAAGAGATGAGCCCTGGTACTGTAAAGTCAAGTTCACCAGATGTTTGGCTACACTTCCACCAGAGTTTCCCAGAGCCCTTCATTCCTGCCGTATGTAGGCCAGATAAGAACATGTCGGCTCTGGGGTCGAGATAAGGAGCTTTAACTGTTGAAAGTTTACAGCTTTTAATGTAACTTTTTTGATTAAAACAATATTTTTATTACCGGTAAACTGTAAGTTTACTTGAATTTGTTTGAATACAACTTGTTCCCAAGACTTTATTTTGATTAATTAATCTCAAATCAATTCAGGTGACTTTCTGATATCGACACATCCAAGATGGCCAGGACTCTAGAACCAAAACAACAGAAGTGAAATAATTACTGTCAAATATTGTGATTTGTTTGATTCATCCAGGATAACAAGGGGAAGTTATAATTAACAGAGATGATTCAACTACCCCTTGGGCCAGAAAATTAGTAAGATTAGTTACGGGTTATACATGTAAGTATTTTCTGAAAAATCTCAGAAGACCCCAGGAAACAAGATTGATACAGATATCAGATTTTTTCCCATGAAAGTCCCCTAGGGACCATTCGGTATTTGTCGGGCAGGGGGGAAGGAGGAGAAATTGGGGGGCTTTGAAAAATGTTTGGGTGAGTGAGGGGGCTTTGAAATTTGAGAGGGGGCTCTGAAATCTTATTGTCTTGGCTGCCTGTGAAGGGAGGGCCTAGGGGGCCTTGAAAAAAATTGGATAGATCG
>JANVCK010233389.1:0-10004 GCA_026546655.1 Epizoanthus illoricatus | reverse complement strand
GCTCGTGCTCGTGCTCGTGCTCGTGCTCGTGCTCGTGCTCGTGCTCGTGCTCGTGCTCGTGCTCGTGCTCGTGCTCGGGCTCGTGCTCGTGCTCGTGCTCGTGCTTGTGCTCATTTTGAGGGCACTCTTGATTTCAATCTGTGAAAACTGTTTTGTCTTGGTTAAAATGTCTCATTTGCATCATGGTAGCTACCACCTTTAGAATAATTCGTTTAGCAACACACTATAGGAAATCTAACAGGCAGCATACGCCGGCTGTTTATACCCTAAAATCCCAGTTATAAAGCCTGGACTTATACTTGTTCGTAACGGGTTTGGGTGGGCTTATAAACGGGAGGGCTTATATCCGGGGAGCTTATAAGCGGTATGAGAAAAACGTTTCCGAAAGAGCTAATATGAAATAAGTTGAGGCTAACATACAGCATTATCGAAATACGTTTTCCGTTAATTTTTTAACGACACAATAAATCAATAAATATTTCAATATTCGGAACAAGTTTAGTTGATATTTGATGAGATTGTAGTAAAGCTTTAATTAAACTTATTGTTCCGTGAAGTTGTACAGAGTTCTGTGAAGACGTTTATATTAACTAACCAAGGAAAAGTAGAGGGGGCTTATATCGGAGGGCTTATAACCGGAGTATTTTTTGTGTTTACAGGTAGATGGGCCTACAGTCGAGGAGGCTTATAAGCGGAAAATGAATATTTGAGGATTGAGTACTGGAAATATATTTAAATTTGTTGTAATCAGTTGAACAAAACTAACAAAAAGAGTTAGAAGTGGTATTCTTCTAGAGGTTTGAAGGTGTTTTATCCAAAATGGCTGTTAAATGGTCACGTGATAGTACTACCATAGCAACTCACTATGAAAGTACTTTTTAAAACATCGTTACCAGACTTTATTGAGCTCGTTTATGTCTACGTATAATAATTATTGACATGTCGCGAAATCCATTTCTCAGGCTTTAGCACTGTGCCAGGAACATAAGCCTGTTTGGGGAGTATTTCTTACATGTAAACATGAAGAACTAAACTGAAATTGAGTGGAAATAATGCTATTCATTTATACTTCATGACCTGGCGAGCGTCCATATGCAATCGTCAAAACACTCCTAACGAACACAAATTTAACTTGACATGACTTGTCTTTTGAGTCGTCGTCACCGGTTCAGGGTTGGTAAGTAAAACGAAACCATGACAAGATGTACAGTTCAGACTTGCCAAGTTAAATACACGATCAAATTAAACATGCTTGTTACAAAGCTGACTAAATTCAAATACAGTATGCTATGTGTGAAATCTCTGTTAATAAATGTGTTATTATAAACTAACAAGGATTGCCGTGGAAGCCCGAACTTATTGCACCAGTACAACTTAATACACATTAGCGTCAAGGAGCAGCCCGTGTTTCTAGTACAAATTAAAATTACTTACTTTGCAAACGAAACCGGTCAAACTATTACACTGGATTTCACATTAATATTCTTGCCACAGAAGCTGTACTGACCGATTCTGATCCAAATATGAAAAAAGTTAAAGCTGACAATACAACATTGTAATTTGCGTTCAGCTATTGGACGGGCGCCAATAACTCCACTAAACAACACGAATAAATCTATTTGCATTAATTCAAATTTCGGCGAAATAAATATACAAAAATCTGATGTCTTTTGACATATTTATTTAGGATAAGCTAGAGCTCCCATTGATACTAGCATTTACTACTAATGCTGAATGGTTAACGGATTACCCTGGCTGAAATGAATAAAACTGTCATTCATTCATTATTTTCAAAACGCCAAAGCACTATGCTTTCCAAAATCTGTCGCTGAAATTAATACAATGTCAAAAAGAAATCTTACATATTTTGGTCCAATTTTGACATGGTAATTACACACTAAAAATCATATAACTATTTATTAGATACAGAATTCTAAAGCCTTGTTTATCACTTAGCTTTGATATGAAGTGTCTGTTATTTCTCTTTCTGAGTGAAATTAATTACTATAAGGTATTTGTTTAATTAAGTTGTTTTAATTCCGATTAAATATGCGATTTTAAAACTAAAGCAGCAAAACATCAGTGTGAAATTCGGATGCATACAAAATTCGCTTACTCCGGCCAACTTGGCCGGAGAACGTACGAGACTGAGCTATGTCGGCGACAGGATTTAGTTGTTTAATAGTCTGCATTTTCTATGTAGTAAAAACAACTTTTATGTCACTCTAATTTGCTGTAATGTTTTGAAATATTCGCGCTTTATGCTGGTGTTACAGGACTAAAGATTGCGTCAGGATGTTGTTAGCTCAAAATTAGCTGAAAACATTTGAGAAATACGATTGTCTTCAACAATGGATATTAAAGTGATTGGACTGATGTGTTATGTTTTTCGACGTGAAGTCGAAGATTTTAGCTCCGGATGTTTCGAGTGCTAACCCTTCGTCAGAGCAAAAGAAGAGCAACAATGGATAAGCAAGACTTGCAGCCGCATCACAAATTACAGCTTAAATAAACTCTTTGCTATTTGTTTATCTTAAAATTAATATTTGATTAAATTCTACCGAACTCATCTGCCGTTCTTGTCAATATTCATTAAAGTCATACCAATTACATCATATGGTAACTTCAAACTTTTAATTGGTTTGAAATGAAAACAAAATCAGCAACAATACTGAAATATTTAAGATCTCGTGTTTTGTTTGGTCAAAAAAAATCTGTGGGGAAATTATATAATGCCGGGTTTAGTGTTCTGCTTGGTTAACAAACAATTTGACTTGTTGCCAAGGAAAAAAGAACAAAATAATTAGATATGGTGATTACGGAAGCAAGGAATATAAAATATCACAAGGGTCTCCAAAAATGATTACATGTAACTGGTGACTACCTGGAAGATATCCCAATCCGCAGGCTTGAAATGAAATCGGACGAGGTCTTCAAAATTATCTAACTGGCAATCTGGGATACATGGCAATAAAAAATAGCAATCCTGACATCAGCTCTATCTTTAAATCGAGAAGTATTCTAAGCTTCATTTTACCGTGCAAGATGAACGATAATTTTGGTATTTAATAAACACGTTCTAATATATTAAACATTAAAAACAAAGCAATTACTTCAACTGATGACTTGATGTTTTCTTGCATTTCATTTACATGTAAACACTGACAAAATAAAGAATATGACGAGTTGAAATACTGGATAAAGTCACCGTTAGTTGTAAAATCTACCGAATTAAATTAATGTACAACTAAAACTATACAATTGAAGTTGAAGATTAGTCGCTACGATTGCTCCGATCGATGCTGCCAATTCCGAAACCTTAGATAACGTAACTTGTTACCATGTTAATAGTATAAGATATCATCAACTTTGGACACATTTCAACGATTTTTGAAGAAACGAGAAGTTAGAGGATTAAAAACTCATTTTTGGTGCCCTGAATGGTGTTTTCACTCAATTTCTGTCATTAATATTAGTATAATGGATTCTCTTTCATTTGCATATGTTTTCAAGTTTCCAAAACATTCACTGTATATATGTTATCAGTCCTGACAAGAAGTGAACCATTCCACTCTCAGTTAACGTTCTATTTCTTCTTTTTACACCAACTATCAGATCTCCTATAGTTACAACAGTTTGTTTTGTTAGCAAAATATGTATCTAAACAATTAACTGCGAGGCACTAATTCCTTTCTTTCCAGCCCAAAGAAATACTTAGTCAATTAAACTAAGTCGCAAGTTACGTTAGCTATCACGAAAATAATTTGGCCGCGCAATTGTTTCAAGGAGCGGCATCTCATCCATTCCTGACTTGTCCGATCACAATGACAGATTTATTAATCGCCCGATTATGAGAATAGTAGAGGTAACATGTTGCCAGTGTCAAACTATATACCATACCATAAATTGTACGAGTTTTCTTCCGATATGATGTACAACAATTTTTGAGTGCCAACACCTGTTTTTAAATATTATCAATCAAAATTGTTGTTGCTGAAATTAAAGTATAGTGCTCCGGTTTTTTTCCATTTTTATTGCCCAGTTTGAGTTTATACTTGTAATTGCTGCGACGCAGAAACACACAGTGGGGGCCTGTATTCAATATTCTTGGATGGCCGGAAGGATCAATCACTCGGGTTACGTCATCATCGGCTTTTCACGATTGACGATCGACTTGCCTCGGTTCCATGCTACTTCAACACGAAGCGTGCATGCAGAATCTCATGTCTTTACATTGTTCATTTCTCGTTGCAAGTTTACAATGAAACTTTATTTGCCACAGCTGTCGAGTTATCTGTCAAAGCAGTCTCGGAAAAGGTTATGAACGATACATACCAATCTTTGGTCGATATACTGAGCGTAAATAGAACGGTCATGATGCAGAGATGCGGAGAGCAATGGCTTCCGGCGCTCTTGAGTTCAGAACCATGAAACACGCAACGACTCAATGAGCTCCGATTGAGGAAAGTAATAACCATGATGAGAACAAGTGAGCCGTTTCGAGCGAAAACGGAACCTGGATTCAACTTCGTACAAAGTAATCTCACTGCAGCCAAGAAAACTACTGAAGCAAGTTCGTGCAAACGCATCAGTCAGCAGAGACGTCAACATTTGGACTTTGCTATGCGTGCGATTTTCCCATTTTTCAAGATTACAGCAAATATATGACGAGGAAATCGCCGCAAAATGCGTGAGACGTAAGAGAGAATGTATGAAGAAGATGGAAAAAACCAGGCGTGAGACAAATGCCGAATGCGTGAGTCGCACGCCCAATGCGTGAGAGTTGACGTCTCTGAGTCAGTCGCAATGATCACGGAAATTTGTGCTTTAATTAACAGAGGTAAATTTGCAATTTTCCGACTGTTCCCATTGAGTTGCTTTGTAAATACCATTTGTACGAGAATATGACTCCATGCCATCACTCAGTGTTGGGCACACACTGACATATTCATTATTAATAAAACATGATAAACTCTCGCACACTGACACTGCACATTTTGACAGCCTCTCGTCTGCGATCAGTTCTACATATCATCCTATGGAAAACCTGAATTGGGTTTTTTTGCTTTTGTGCGCAATGAACAAAGAGTTTGTCAAATATAAATAGATGGAGTTATGCACTTCGGCAGCACTCGCTTGCGATAGTAACTCCCTGAGTTATTAAAATAACCAGTTTCACGCAGATTCGAAAATATAATGCAGTAGAAGTAACGATTTGCACTGAATTTTGGCACTCGGACAACAAATTTTACTTCAAATTTTATAACTGTTGTGTCGAACTAGATCAAGGCTCCATCCAGACTGGACGTTTTTGTTTGAAAACGCATGTTTTTCAGTTATATTCAGTTTTCATGTAATGTTCACACGGAGACAATACCAACTTCACCGAAAGCGGAACTTTTTGAAAAAATCCGCAGCGATATCGTTTCGTGTGGACTAAATCTTTTTTGAAAACGCAGTTCATTTTGCTGTTTTCATCTATCTTCCATACGGAGAATTAAGGAAATTTTTAGAAATATTCCGGAATACGAATATTCCTATCTCAGACTATTGTGATTATTCTGCTTCCAAGTGCAGAATTCACACGTCAGAATGTATTCCAAGTATTCTGGAATAAGAATGACTCCCAAACTAAAGCTTACACATCTAATTTCAGTTGTTCTTATTCCGCAGAATGATTTTAAACTGCATCTGTAATCGAATTGGGCACAGGAGTAGTATGGCATTTAAAGCAGGCCTATATATTGTTTTGTAGAAGAAAAACGTATTGACACCCAAGTGCTCACTCATTGGATATCAGAGTAGCCAGTACCGTCTATTTTAGAACCCCATTAAATAATTCATTTTTAAGTTACCTAAAACTCTTCAAATTCGCATTTCCTTCAAAATCATTGGGTTTCACCACCACTTTCCCCCTGATCCTTATTAAAAAGTCTAAAAAATAAATCCATTTTTGCTAAAATACTTTTCCTAGCTGTAGAACTTCATGCCGTTAGGAAGTGGAATTTGGAAACGCCAGGTAAAACGCGGGAAACCTGTTAACATATGTTGCAACCCCTCAAACTACTCATCTAACTGCAATCACGCTTAAATTGATATTTTAAACGGCATAAACTCTCATCATATTATCAAGGATATTCTAAGTTCCATCGGCACATCAGATCAAGATGTTTGTTTTCACAGATATCCCTGAACCATAGCCATAGATGATTGGAATATCAAAACAATAAACGCAAACCACTTTGGAGGGATTGATTAGCAAAAACACAAGAAACTTGTTTCTTAACTGAACCTTTAAATCTAAATCTAAAGATTTATTTACATCGCGGAATATGAAATAGTTGATTTTCTTTCACTGGAACGTGTAGAATTATCAATAACGTCGAATTATCAAAGTCTATCTTTGATAATTTTTTTGGCATTTAAATTTCCATATAGGGTTGCCATGGCGCCAGACTTTTCTCGCACTTATTCACACTGATAATCTGAATTTGCATTTGATCGAGTCGACAGTAGAGATTATACGAAAAACTATACTTTCTTACAGAAATGCTTCAGTCGAACATAAGAAACATCTTCATTTCTCACCACCTGTGAAGTGCTACGTGCGACAAGAGAACTGAAAAAGTCTCACTGCCTGCTAAAATTTTCATAACATTGAGATACCAACTCTTTCCGTCTTCCTCTGGTCCCGAATAAACAGTAATTTTGAACCAAATAGGTTAGCAACAACCTACAACCCGGCAGTTTTGTAATACTTTCACTGAAAAATGGTTCAGCCTTGTAACATAAGAAACAGTTTCATTTCTTAACACCTGTGAAGTGCTACTTGCGACAAAAGAACTGAAAAAGTCATAATGCCTGCTGAAATTGTCTGCATCGAGTTACAACACTGTCTTCCTCTAGTCCGGTACAAAACAGTGATTTTGATCCAAATCCGTGCAACAACCAGCTACACTCAGATTCACTGAGATTGATCTGCAACTAAAAGTTGATATGGTGTGTTTTGTAGCTGTTGATTCGAGCACCAGCTCCTTTGTCAGTGCAAAAGAGCTAGCTCTCACCCTCACAGCGAGAAGCAGACTCGTATAAACATTTAGACATAGAAAATTCTCCAGTTCATTCAATAGAAACTAAACTTGCAGAGTTTATAGAACTTTTGCCTAACTCTGCTGTTGTTGCTCTATGTACCTGACAAAGTTTAAATAAGAACAATTTATAGTAGACAAACCTGAATTCACAGAATTGCAATCGAGAAATCCGGCAACTTCTTCACCTAGTGTGAGCCTGAGTATAAGTAATAAACTGCAATGTGTTTTGTAGCCAATTCTGAAACAGCTGGATACCTGGGTATAATAATACATTAACATATTTTCTGGATACTAATGCATTTTTTGGTAGGGAAAAATTATTTCGGTGCTGTACTGATTATGTGCTCGCGGACTTAATGTGTTATTAATTTCGCGATATTTACCCCATTAGTGGGCTAAATTAAGCTGTCATCGATTGGAGCCGTGAAGCAGGCAAATAAGCCGGTCACTAAAATTGAGATAACTATTCTTGCAAGCACAACTAATAATATTGACATATCGTACCATTTATTAAACATGTTAAAAAAAAACTTAAAATAAAACTGTCGTTTCCTTTTCTAATTAAAACTAACCCAAGTATTTATTATTAGCACAAAGAGAAAGAATATATCGTTTGAATATTAGTCAGTTTAATAATTGTCAAAAACAAGTTAAATCACTTTTATCCTCTATCTTACAAATGCATGCATATTTCAGTTCGCAGCACAACAAGAAGAGAAAGCATATTTTGAAAGCGTCCAAAGAAAATATCTATAATTAATGTTAATAACTAATGTTAGAAGTAGAGAATTCCATTTAGTTTTTCTGTAAGTTCCAAAAGGAATGAATATTTATCAACACTTTAATAATTTAAGATTTACAAATAGTTCTATTTTACACCCCGTTATCCTAGATTTCGCCGCCTTTAATCATTTCCGAGTGTAATGACTCCGGGTAACTGAAAGTTGTAAAACCCCCAGCGCTTAGAGGCTTCCCGAAATATTAAATATGCCATCAACCTATATTTTAATTTTAAAAAGTGGGCTGGCTTAAATCCAACACTCAAATTATTATTTGAAATGCACTTGAGTAAATCTCAGTTTCAAAGGCAGCTTCATTCCGAAGGCGCTTTTCATAGGCCGACACAAGGGAACTAGAATGGAGACACAGTATCAGACATGTGTCCTACCGAACGTGTGGAAATTCCCGCGCGCGCCGGAAAATAGAACTGGACAACCGGTCGTGTACACTGAAGAACTGTCGCTATCCCACTCGTGCATAAACAACCATTTATAAAGAGGAAGTATTCTGCAGAAAGAGGCGGGGAAAATATAGCCTGCGTGCAGCCGGCCGCGAGGAATATGAAACTCTGATGAAACCAGTGGTTTAGTTTGTTTGCATCGCAGGCTAGGAAAAGAAAGCTGTAAGCTTCGCTGTTGATGTATTGAGGAAAGTCAAACTCAATCTTGTTTTCTACTGTTGTCGAACGAAACTATTAGATTTGTGTTATAACAAACTTTCTGCCCTGAGGCCAATACACTTGTCATTATTATGTCTTGGTAGCTTAATATGCAAGTTTAATTTTGTGCTTGTTTGAAATTTGGGCAGATAGGGCGATTATGTTTAATTAATTAAAAAGCAGTTTCAACTTCTAGGCGGAAAATTGATTTATTAAAACAGATTTTGCTTGTATGTCGCGATTAGATGATGTTTTAAATCACTAGTACGATTGAGTTTGTTGGAGCAGAATGCTAGTTAGGATTTCTTAAAACTTATTGGCTCTGTAACATAATATTAAATTCCCCTGGGAGCTATAACCGTGGTCTGCATCTAGATCTACACAGTACATTCGAGGCATCATAATACGAAAAATCTCTCTTGTTTTTAAAAACAATTACTCAAATGTACTGAACTCTAATAGAAAATAATACATAGGCAGATTTTTTCAATAGACTCACTCATATATATAATGTATATGATGTACGCATTTCACCGTATTTTTTGTTTCTATTTGTCTGAAAATTGATCATACAGTAGCAAAAATTTCTCAGTTATGATTGGCTGAAACAGTGCAATTTCAAACTTGAGAGTGCAGAAATCTTAAACTGAGCTCTGATTGGCCATGCAAATACAACAGGTGTTATTTTTGCTAAAACATTATTAACTTTTGTAGCGCCTCAGAGGCAAACTGCAAATTTGTACGTCTTTTATGGAGTCATTGTAAACGATTCTTTAAAAAAAATTGCTGTTTCTATATGATTAACAGGTAATCACATGTTCTTGTCATGCAATTTTGGAGAAAGTGAGCACTTGTAACTTCAAATATCACTAATTGCATTTGCCACACTCGTGCAATTTTGTAGTCTTTGAATAAATAATATACTGGTGTTCATTTGTTAAAAAGATTGTACTCCAAAACATGCGACTACCAATGCGTACTGAAATTCTTCCTACACTACGCCATTCTATTTAGTAATTCATATATAAGTATTTAAGTATACCGTGTTTCAGCCATCGATGATATGCATATTGTGCATGGATAGCAGTTGGACTCCTATTAGAAAGTGTTAGCCACGGATAGGCCTTGCCGCCCATTGTGCTGGCATAATTTTTGGCATAATTGGAGCAAACGAGCATGATTTTCCCAAAAAGCACTGCTCGGGCTTAATTAGAACATTTTCGCACTTTTTGAAGCATAAAAGTCACTAACACTTTCATTTTTGTTTTTTAGTTTCTTTGTTACATAGAAACAAAAAAACTGTAAGCCATACGGTGCCTGTTTACTTATTCAGTAGATCTGTTTGTAAGCCAATTCAATTTATAAGGGACTGTTCATTTTTTATGAGGTAGGGGGGACTGGTGCAATTTTGGATACCTTCTCAAAAAATGGGCATGGCCCCCCCTCTATCCACATTTTTTTTACAGTGACCCCCC
>JANVCK010233378.1:0-10004 GCA_026546655.1 Epizoanthus illoricatus | reverse complement strand
CTTTAGAACATCTTTTCTGGGAATGCCTTCTGGTAAACAAGATATGGAAAGAATTTAAAGAGCATGTGAGAACTTATCTTAACTTGAATATTGAGATATCCATTGAGAATGTAATGCTATGAATGAGACAGACCTCTGCAATTTGGACCAATTAGCTAATTATATTGGCTAAATATTATATTTATGTTTGCAGATGTAGGCAGGTAAAACCAACTCTCTCAGGCATAATTTCATACATCAAAATTTCTTGTACACAACTAAGAGACCCAAAACTAAAACCTATCTGTATAGTTGTACAAATCTATAATTAGTTCTCTTAATTCTTGTGTATTGTAATCGCGGTAGCAAAAATGAGTGAAATAAATGTATGCAAACAAAAACAAAACTTTTAATTGCTTATAATCATTGGTTGCTAGTAAACTTACAAGTGGTTTGTTTCTTTCGTGTCTTTCTCTATACATCATCTATCATTAATACAATTTATGATGTTAATACACTCCAGTCACTGGTTCATGTCCTGTAACACAGACAACTTGAAACTTGACGTACACACACACACACAAACAAACAAACAAACACGGACAGATACAAACAAACAAACAAACAACACACAACTCACAAACAAACACAGACAGACAGACACAGATACACACATGAGCAAACATACTTGGAGTGGCTGATAGACATCTGAGTCAACTGCAGTCTCATCTCTTGTCTGGCGCTCTCCCATTGCATTTCCTTGTTCCTATTCTCGTGACGTATTGTCTGCACTAGTTCCTTCTGTTTATGCAGCTCTCTGTTGAGCGCCTCGATCTGCCGATCCTTCTCCGAAAGACTTTTATGAGACATGATGAACTCTCCTGACGTCCTCTTGGCTTCCTTCTTTGTGTCTCGTAACTGCAACTCTAGACTCCCTTTGTGCCGTTTGAGACTCTCGATTTGATATTCAAGTTGTTGCAACTGAAGAGAATATGAAAAAAAAAATTGTATCACCTTAGAATACGTTATGCAACTGAACTGTTTTTGTGCTTTACAAGGCATTGACCAATTTCATATGGTGGAGTTGCATGCAATAATTATTTTCTTGACTTTTTTCCCCTTTACGGCAAATTGAATGTAAAAGGTGGCAAAATCAGTTTACTGAGGAGCTTCTCATCAGCGTTGTAGGTTTAGGTATACTTGACGAATTTTATGTGTGCTGCATTCAAGATTTTGACGTTAAATTAACCAACATTTTCTCAATGTACCATCTGCTCCGCGCTTATTGTCTATAGCATTAAATACCATGAATAATTCCAATATATTAAAAACATTTTTGCTATAAGCAAAGGCTTAAATACGCTGATAAAGCTGAATATTCACTGTTCTTTTCCTAAGCGTGTATAACTCGCTCAGATTCAGGCAAAATCAACCCTGAAGTCCCCTCCCTAAAATAAGCCATGAAGTGGATGTCAGGAATAGTCCATTTATCTACATGGCAAACTATCAATTTATTTTGAGCAGCACTACAGAATTTTACAATATGGTTCTCCAAAATATAACTTAACCCTGGAGTAAAATAAATTCAGACTCAAACCATTGATCACGAGCGAGAGAATGTTGTTTGGCTGTTGATTGTGCAATGTTGTTTGACTTCAGCCCTTACACTTACATAATAAATGTTTTCTTCCATGCAAGAATGATTATTTCGGTGTGCCAGTTTATGTCATTATACACTTGATCCTTATTTAAGAAGTAAAAACGTTTAGAACAGAAAAATGTGATCGAGTTTGTTTGACAGGTACGCTTTAAATGTGATAGCGATTCCAAATCACGTTCGAAATCAAATTCCTGACAATTTTAACATAGTTACTGCACATGACATGATTTTATTTCTTTATGCGGATCATTAATTTTAAAAACATATCGCCTAAATATCCAAGAAAGCATGAACCCGTTCATGGTCATTTAAACATTGACTTATATGATATTGTGTTATGTGTACGGTGATGAAGTATGTTCACGTACGTTTTCGTCAGATAGGTACCCAAAAGATTCAAAACATAATTAACAAAAATAATTTCAAGTAATTAGTCTATGTTAATTTTTAATTCTTGATATATGACTGAATCTGCCATAATAACTTAAAATAGCTAAAATGAACTGGAATAAACTGTATCTGTAGTATTTCTACTAAATATTGTTAATAAAACTCATTCAACTGTTGTTATGTTTCTGAGCTGGCTCCAATGTTCACGACGATAAATGTTGCCTCATCAATAAGAAGACCTTTAGATGAAGATGCGACGACTGATTTTGAATTACTTTTCACAATGAACACCAAGCAGCAGTGTCCAGTTTGATATCAAAAGAATTTGCTTCCTCAGCAAATCAGAGATAAGATGAACTAGTATACTCTGTTTCGGTCGTGCTTTGTTGAAATATCACAGCTTGAAAATTTTGTATAACAATGAGCTGTCTAGTGTCGGCACTAGTTATAATGTTATTTAGTCTTAATTTTAATTCTGTTTACATTCTCTAGAATCCTTGAGAGTTGATTGTAGGGTACACTTAATATATAATGACAAAAAGATGAATAATGATCGGTTGCAGTTAAATAACTGTGAATAAGATAAGAGATTTGTAGAAAAACATATTTACTAAACATTTCGCTTTATACTTATACTTTTCCACAGCGTATACTGAACACCAACTATAAAGTAAGTATGATTTTCCTCAAAGATTTGTGCGAGCGGGGTTAGTGCAGTCGATAAGACATCGGAGTACTAAGTGGAAGGTCCCCACTTCGAATCCTGGTCTCAAGTGTTGAGTTTGTGAGAAATTTTTTTGCCACACTGCCAGTACACAAGGATGTTAACACACCGGCTTAGTGTCCTTAGCTAGATCTGAAACTTAAATGAAGCTACCTTTAAAGATGCAGTGAGGTGTGGTATGCAATACTAAGTTTTCCTTCTCATAAACTGGATACCAGATTTTCAGTAAGACAAACTTTTCACAATCATACGGTACTCATTAGCAAATGCAATTGAGAAGGTACTTAGCTCACCTTCGCAGAAAGTATCGACTGATAAATAGTTCCAATTTTATTCTATCGTTCGAAATACCTCACTGATTATTTCACAATGGTTGCATATTATGAATACAATGAAGATCAAATTTATGCATGGAATTTATTCGAAGACCCCTCATCCATCATTGCGCCGAGGTAACATTTTACCGAAATTAAATATAAAGGAAATAAAGAAACGATAGTTGCTCGAATTCAGTAATGATCAAAAGGTTTTTGCGCCAAAATATAGAGAAGGTGCGCTTCGCAAACAAGAAGAGCTGTACTTTATACACGCGATTTAGTTTACAACTGCAGATTGGAATATGTAAACAAAGAAGATGCCTGGAATGCATATATAACAGGTCTACTTGTGTAATTTTGTTTTAATTTCCGATTTCTTTCGCAATTTTTAGCACAAGAATCAGTGTTACGAATTGCTGTAAATCCCTACAGATTTGTTAGAAAATGCCAGGACAACAAGTTTCCAAGAAATTTTTTCAAAGTCTATTTTCTTGAAGAAAGCAAGAACTTCAGTTTACTACATTATGATGGTGGTAATTTCCTTGTCAAGTCTTACTACTTCATCCTTCATCCTGTGGTAATAATCAGAGTAATGCTATTTGCTGGCTACTCGAGTCTGAAATCTTGCGAAACACTGGGAGCGGCTGCCGTTTCCTTAATGTTGCAACAACAAGATGTGAACTGAAGTATAAAGATTATTGAAGAGGAAGTTTTTATAGTTATAGAAAGGAATACATTGCCATCCGAAGAATAACATGGGCTATGAAGACTAATTAAGTCTTTAGCAAGAAAACTTTCGCAACATTATAAATTGTTCTGGATTGAAATACATAAAACAGCAAAACTCATGGGAATTTTTTATTTAAACATATTTAGAATGTTTTCAATGTTGTGTATTAAATTATGATTTACAAAGTAAGTGTCACGCTCACTAAGCTCAAGGCAAGAGTTTGGCACAATAATAGCCGTATATAACTTCGTTTGCATTTACTAACTTAACTATTGAAATGATTGTAAAAGACGAACATGCTGCCCAGAATACAGTGAATAAAATTTGATATAATCAGCACTAGTTCAGAGAAGGTTAATGGTATTAGAATAACAAAGCCATTTCTGAACAAACAGATACTTTTCTTAAACATGTAATAAGAATAGGCGCATGAAGCTAATTTTGGTTGGGCATAAAAATTATGAAGCATCTGTGAATTTATCAGTTCCATGAGCAGCAAGCCAGATAACACGACACTTTACAATCTTGTTAACCACAGAGAGAGGTTACCGCCTTGGGGAAAGGTACAGCGAATACACTGAGTTGTTTCGTCGAATTAAATCAAACTATTTTCACAAGTTCCCATTTATGTCGACTTGTTACGTAGTTACGCTATATCCTCAGCTCAAATTTGCACATGCTTTCTCTAGTTTCCATTTTAAGCGAACTTTACGGAAATTTATGCCCCACCCCCTTCGAGAGTTGTACTCAATTCTGTATCGAGCTCTGTAAACAAAGTCAGACCATACCTTTAAATTCCAAAAGGACACCTTTGTCTCAGCTTATCCCACAAGAACCTGCTGTGTTTGCTCAGAATCTCCTTCCAGGTCGTAGACAGCAAAACTCTAAAGACTTTAACTCTAGAATATCAGCCGTAGACTATGGAAACAAGAAACTCAAGCAACTGATGCCTGCTTGAAATTCCACAACTCTGCAAAGGTTTCGCTGTTCAAGAAGAGAGCATTTGAGTAAGCTGTGCAATTGGCTGGTGAGACAAAAAGGTCTCCAGGTATTTGAATCACCCAGCGCTCAGAAATGTAAACTTGTATCTGAATGGCTAACTGCCGATATTACCATTGTTTGGACTAAACAAAGGACTTTTCTAGGCTGCAATAAACTAATTGAGAAGTCAGAAGTATTTAAATTTAACACGGTGTCTTTGAAGCTCTGCTTTGTGCAAGTTAACAGCGTTCCAGTTAAAAAATTCCGTTTGATCTTAATATTCTTATTATTTAGAGTGGATGATAAAACACTTTATATGTTAAAAATGATATCAATGGCGTCTATTGTTCTTCAAGCCATCAGTTGCAAATGTATAGCTTCCAAGGGTACTCAGGAAGAACGATGAATAGAATAGACAGAATCTTTAAACGATTCCAGATATCTTCTTACTCACTGACAATTTAACTCGGGCTGAGAAATAAGTACTTTGTTTCTTAAACTTTATTCTTTACAAACTCAAGCTTCCCAATAGGTGAGACTCATCCAATAAAACCATCTATTTGCATATGAAATCAACACAGTGCTATTAACTAAAACAGCCAACAGGCCAAAGCAACCCGCTAGGTTCAACAACAACAAAAATGATGGTTTTGAAATAAACAGCACATTCCATCTTGGCTAATTCACCGTACCCTAAAGTAAGCGCAAAACTCCAACTAAATCAGTACATAAGAAGATGATTTAATAAAAATGCCCGGAACGTCAACAGCAAGACTCTTTTTTAAACGTCCTATCTAAATCAAAAAGCAGATTAACCTATTTCCCCCTTTGCATTAAATTAAAAAGCTTCTGGCAGGCAATTTTCTGTCTGGTCGCGCAGCTAAACCTAAACAAGTTTGAAAAGATTTGTTTGCATGAGACATGAACTGTTCACCAATAATTGTTGCCAATGAGTGAGTAGCTAAAATCCACGTTGGTATTGGCACAGTTAGAATCATTTATTTAGTATTTATATCTAAGTACAAGTGTATAATATTTGTGAGATAATATAATAATATAAATAGCGGGTAAGAATGACAAAATAAACGATAATAATAATTTCTACTTGATAATTATTCTGCCAGTGATGCAGAAACATAAAACAAAAGGCATGAAAGGTCGCTGAAAATAATTCAAAACAAAAGAGACCTATATCTGATGGCTGTTAAGATAATATAAACAATAATTACGATATTATTTAGGTTTTCAGATACGTTATTAGTATTCTAACATTGATGCAAATATCAATAACTCAGTTCTCATATACTGAGTGTTTTTATACTTTTGTCTTTGGATTGACATTTGTGATAAGTATGGGTTTCAAAAGCTCTTAATTAAAACTAACAAAGCTCTTTGTGGTTTCCTTTGTCAATTTAACCAATCAACTGTTAGTAATCCACGTTGAGAAGTGTAATTGTACCATTAAAACGTCCAAAAACATACAGAGAACGTCCAAAACAATGAGTCAGTACAACGTATATTTACTTGCTTTTCTGAGCTTAGTTTGAAGCCAATCTTGGCATAAATGCCTTAGTCGAGATCCCAGAAAGTCATTAAAGATATTAAATTTAGTCCCAAGTCAAAACAAAATCTCTGTTGCACCCCTTTGGCGATTCCACTTATTCTTTTGTCTTTCATTTTGATTAACCTGAATTGCAATTAATATTATTGTTCAACTTTGACAGCATTAATTACTTACTTCGTCCTCGTGTCTTTCCACGATATCCTCAAATATTTCTCTGAAGCTTTCGTAGGCTTTATCGCCCAGACCGCTAACAGCATCTTTAGCTACAGACAGTCTCTGCTCTCTGCTAGGTGCGTAATACGTACTTGGTAAAGGATGTGCGGCTCCACTATTTGAGGGCAGAACAAAATTTTCATTGAGATCCCCGTGCGAATCCTGTGTTCCTGCCATATTCATTTAGGAACACACATATGGCAAAGTCATGCTTGGAGTTTCATGATTGGCCTTATATTTAAGACAGAAACCTAAGTTACGAGTGCTTAGGAAGAGTATAGTTCATAGCACCATTAAGCCGCTAAAGCCTGGACAAACTATCATCATAGTTTAATTAACCGGTTGACTTAACACTTTATTTCCATTCCGTGTTAACGCAGGGAGGTGTGGCAGTGCAGAAATCAAAAGAAATTTCGATACTCAGTGTCTATTCATGATAATCCGAGCGCAACCGCGTCCTCGACAAGTTTGTGTTGAATACTGCACATTCCTGATAAAAGTTCATTTGTTTTTGTCTATATTAGGCATTCAGCAGTTCAGGGGTGTCCATGTTCATGTACACAGTAATCTTATCTCATCATATCTTATCCTATCCAATATCATCCCATCTTATTCATACCTGCCCTTCCCTATTCTATCATATCTTCTATCCTATCCGAGTTATATCTTGACAATGCTTGTTCTGTAGCTGTTTCTTGCATGATCAACACGTTTAGTATCAATGAGTTACGATATAAATATGATATCCTTCTGTTGCCTAGCAACACACCAAGCAGAATCAGCTTGTTTATCTAAAACTGCAGTGATCAAGTCAGGGAATTAAACAAAATAACATACATCCCTTATACGAGGGTTTGAAAAGCACAAAACAAGTAGAAGACTTAAGAAATAGAAAACATTTCCGTGTTTTCCATATCATCGAGTTATGGTAACACGAGTGCAAGTTTGGGAGAACACGAAATAGTTGTGGTAGCACGAGCCGAAGGTGAGTGTTTCCACTGCTATTTCACTTTCTCCCAAACTTGCACAAATCAGTTACCAATGGAAAATACCAGGAAATGCTTTCTATTTTCTTTATTAAATAAACGCAGACATGCTTTCCATCGAGTTATAATATTTTATAATAACTTTTAGTATCATGACGGCAACTTTTGTAGATTGATTTGTTTTAGCAAATTGTGCCTTTAAAAATACATCAACAAAACAAACAATACTACGATAATGTACTCAACAGGAGCTTTCATTTGAATACTCGCATATTGTGTTTCTTTCCCCAGGTGTTGAGAAGTTATGACATCTAACTCAGTTTTGAAAGGCACTCTCAGGACTCAAAGGGTTAATAGTACTCAGCAAGAGCTTTCATTGGAAAACATTTTCAAGAATTAACATAAAAGTAAATAGAGCTGGGAAATTCTTTGTTTCTTTGTAATGTTTATTTGTATAACTGAAGTGTCTTGGGAATGGCTTTACATTGTTGCCACGCTTAACAGTTACCCACATATTTATTTTTGCTTGAGATATTTAACAAATGTCGGTGTGGTAAATCACGAAGTTCCAGAAAGACAAATGATGGAAAGTTGACCAAATATCAGATTTGGACCCCTTGTTATAAGGACAGCTATGCTGGCTGCACATGATTGTCCACTCAATATCTTAGATAGTCTCTTGTTGGGCTTGGGTTTGTTGTTAACCCGCCGGACTAATTTTGTCCAGACGCAGACCTCGACACGCATACATACATCTTCATCCCTGCGGCTACCACTGCAACATCTCACAGACTATCCCTCTTCCGTCTGATGTCTTCACACATACGTGGCCACGTCATTCCACCTTTTCCAACTACTACTCCTTTTACCCAATAATAATCATCCAATAAACATATGAACGGTTTTGTAAAATTTATAAATGGTTAAAACTGACGTTTTCGACCGGTATTGGTCATCATCACCTGTTTTAAACTTTTACCGGCGAAAGATATCTAATATATAATCACTCGATAGACAGCTTTTTCCTGAATCCGAGAGCACATACATAGACATACACATATAAGTACATGCATGCACATATTAGAGATTTGGCATCACGTATACGTGAGACGCGAACGTCAAATATGACCACATTTTCCCGCGTTTGTCGTTTCTACGTGAAGGTAAGCATTTTCGCGTTTGTTGTTTTGCCTTTTTTTTTATACGAGAAATGATTTATACTTCGTAAAAACAACAGCAAAACTTTCAAGTTCACGTTTGCCGTGTCACACTTCGTATACGTAGTGCTCTTCTATTCATCTATATTCATACGTCGAGACGCCTTCATGCCATTTCCCGCTTAATCACCCAGCATTCCCTTGAATCTTTATTCCACATATGGACATACACATGCACATACACATCACTGTTTGTGTCAGTGTTACTGTTTGTGTCAATGTTAGCGATTGTATGTGTTACTGTTTGTGCCAGTGTTGTTTGTGTCAATGTTAGCGGTGGTGCCAATGTTAATGTTAGTGTCGGTCAGTGTTATATTAATTAGTGTTGGTGTTAGTGTTAATCAATATCAGTGTCAGTGTTAGTGTCAGTGTTAGTGTTTGTGTTAGCATTAGTGTCATTGTTAGTGTTAGTGTCAGTGTAAGTGTCAGTGTGCTAGTGTTAGAATTAGTGTTAGATCAGTGTTAGTGTTCATGTCAGTGTTAGTGTCAGTGTTAGTGTTACATTTAGTGTCAATGTTAGTGTCAGTGTTAGTGTTAGTATTGGTATTAATGCTAGTGTCAATATCAGTGTTAGGTTACTATTAGCCTCAGTGTCAGTGTTAATGTTAGTGTCGGTGTTAGTATTAGTGTCAGTGTTAATATCAGTGTCGATTATAGTGTTAGTGTCAGTGTTAGATTTTGAACAATGTTTGTGTTTGTGTTAGTGACGTAATTGTAAGCACGGGGGCATCTTCAACAAAACAGCCATAAATAACACAAGAAAGTTAAAATTCATGTAAGGCTTTATTTCGTCAACTTGTACTAAATACAACCTAACAAATAAATTAAAACACTCTATAAATACTGTTGAGACTATAAAACCAAACGTCCTAAAACATTCTAATTTATTAAACGCCTCAAAATATACTTCTATCTTAACTTACATCTTCTTTAAATCCAAACTGAACTAATTTTAGTTTCAACATATGCACAAAACTACACGCATCACAAGAAGAAATAACGTTTGAACTAAATGTGTACGTGTCCTGTGAACCTCACTCGGGCTTGGGATATGTTTTCAGGAAACAAGCAACACATAATCCTCTTGCAAGTTATATAAATTATAAAAAAGTTAAATAACAGTAGTAATTACTGTAATAGTGGATTACTCAATCGTATATAAGCAGTAACTATTATTATTATTATTATTATTATTATTATTATTATTATTATTATTATTATTATTATTATTATTATTATTATT
>JANVCK010233367.1:0-10005 GCA_026546655.1 Epizoanthus illoricatus | reverse complement strand
GGTTATACAAGATACCATGGGCCTTTGGCCTGGGGGAGGGGCTATACAAGATACCATGGGTCTATTGGTTGGGGAGGGGGGTATAAAAAGAGACCATCTCCTCAACATGCAGTGGTGGGCCCCTAGTATGTACAGTAGTTTTGACCAGATCCCTAAAAACGAGAAAGTAGAATTTCAGCAGCTGTCATCGTAGCCGTTGCCGTCCTGGTTGCTTAAGGTACCTATTATCGGTCAAAAAACTGGGTCACTGCTTGTCGATACGTCTAGTTTTGGAGAAAGTCCACTTGTTATTTATCAATTACCATTTAAAATTTTGTGCAACAAAAGAAAAATTTGTTGCAGAAAGTAGAAGTCCAATCTACTTTGTGCAACAAGGAAATTTGTTGCTCAACGGGTGGTAATACGCGCAACAACTCGTTCCAACCTGCAACGCTATATTGCTGCACGACGACTTGGAAAAAAATGTTGCTCGTATTACCGCTCCTTTAGCCAACAAAAACGCAAAGCTTGCTTACGTGATTTCAATATGTGAGTTCAAAATGGCAACTAATTTCACAAGATTACAACTAGCTCAGCACTTTGGAGACTGCTTCCTCTCTTGTGCGGCGGGCTTTTCACAAACAAATAGCACCATCATGAAATATGGAATATCAATAATACTTATCTTGTCAGATTTGTGTGATTATGTGAAAACGCCACTGAAAAACGAAGTTTTAAAAGTAATAAGGGCCGCCAAATCCTATGACATTTCCCTATAAATCCTAGTTCGCATATGCTGCAGATATTGCTGCGATGTGCCCAGAGACGTACCCGCGACAACCCTGCAGCAATGTCTACGATGTACGTACAGCATCTCGCAGACATGTCGCCGACATCGCCGCCTGACTCAGGTTCGTCGCCGACAGATCGGGAAAGTTGAACTCAACTCAACTTGCCCAATCTGTCGGTGACAATACCCAAGTCAGCCGGCGATGTCGGCGACATGTCTAGGATAGATTAGCCTGCGTAACCCGGCGTTCTAAAATTAATAGTATATTTTCTCTCTACTTTCCCCACTCCCCTTCTCTGACTCGTTCTCGCAGCTTCGCCGCTCGTGTTTATATACTATATAGAACGCCGGGCCACGCAGGCTAACGATAGATATTCACATATGCCATAACGTATCGTATACACTGCTGCAGGGATCGTCATTTTTCTCCTTCCCATTTCATGGCCTGCGTGCTTCGCGCTTGGGCCATACAACGAAGGGGGAAAAAACTCGGTCCATAACTTACCGTACAGACCAAGCAAATGAGGCTATTAAGAGGTATGTATTTAACTGCACAATTTGTGATAAAAAGTGTTTTCAGTGATTATGTTTAGTTACAGTAAACACTATGCAAATCTGCATATCTTGACACAGTAACCGAATTCAAAGCAACTATAAATATTATTTTTATTATCATCATTACTAAAACGACCAGTATGCCGATACTTTACTTCAATTCATAAGAGTTTCCCAGAGTTAGTCATAAATATAGATACCAAAGGACTTTCCTAATCCTAGGTAGAAAAAGTCACGATTTTCAAGGATTTCCACATGGAGTACAAAATAATTAATCTTGTCAATTAATTACAAAGACCTAATTCATGGAATGTCAGTCAATGAATTTTCATCCCCCAAATGTTGTTTACTAGTAACTTTATCAAAACTTTTCCCATACTGGAAGTGTTAAAGAGAACACTTTCTTCATCCAAACTTGCATAATTTCTAGAAAGTTACAAGTAAGAGTCATTCTGTATACCTACTTTGGGAACTTCTGTTATCTATAATTTGTCATGGATCGATTAATGTCAATTGTGACTCTTGTGTAGAGCAGATACTCGGTCACATTGAGCAGCTTGTACTTAAGAGAACTTAAGCCATCATAAGACATCCTTTGTGCTGAATCTTTCAGCTTTTGAAACCTGGTAGGCAAAATAAAGAAAAATACAATTAACTTCGAAAAAAATTCAACTCAATTAACAAAGTCAGCCTCGTTCCCAGTCAAGATTGTGGGATGTATCTTCCTTATCTGAAACAATCCGTTCCTGTGACGTCAATGGATGAATTCATCTCAGAAGCCTGGCAAAATCCTTCCTTTTCCAGTGGCCTAGTTTTTCATATGTTGAGCAAAAAAGCTGTCACATCTTACCTAGAAGGCACAAAAATATCTAATTTGCCAATTCTGTGTGAGAAGTACTCAAAGTCCTGCTGAAATGGTGAGTAGAAAATGGGGATTTTGTAAGACTTGTTTGCTTTGTACAGAAGTTTTTGCCAGACGTCTCTCGATTTAGTTTCAGCATCAGGTCCCCATGGGCTCTGAGTGTGAAAAGTAATTTATGTTCCACTTATCTACACCTCCAGTAAGGGAAATGTTAGTAAAGTTTTACTCAAAATAAGTCAAGTGATCCCAGTGTAGTGCTTTATATAACCTGACAGTTTAAAGTGTGAAGAGATTCCAATAGAAAAAATTGCAGAAAGTATTAACTTCGCCAAACATTTCAAGTCACCAACCCTTCTTTAGTGGCAGCTGAAAATGAAGTACTCTGAAGTAATAAATAGAGTATGCATGCAGAAGCACTCTACAGTTGGTCCAGCTTTGCACAATGTAATTACAGTTGAACCTCGTTAACACAGACTCTGAATGGGCATAACAAACAGTCCATAATTATTGAGGTGTCCATATTATAGAGGTTACACCTAAAATTAGATCTTGATAGGTTTGAGCTGTCTGTCATGTTATAAAGTACCAAATATCGACTTCATGTGAATGTGCTTTCACTTGGCCAATGAAGTTCATCAGTCATTCACAGAAATGTTTGAAATCCATCAAGAAGGAAGTGTAATAATGACATAAGTGAAAAATGTGGACGACTGACAGCGATCAAGAGCTAAAAAAGGATACTAGTGTACAAAAGGAAAATTTAGTTAGTGTCTGTAATAAAGAGGTAGAGTTTATATGAAATTTGCTCTCTGTGGCCAAGCTGAAGTATCCTTTGTCCAGATTAAGAAGTTGCCATATTATAGAGGTTACATGTACCCCATTAGGGGAAATTAACACTCCATGAAACTAACGTAAATTGTAAAAATTCACATTAATTTTATTGGGTGTTAATTACTTGGAGACAATTTTTTTAATAATAATAATTATTATTATTTCCATTCTGTCCCTCCACTCGCATTTAATTCCATTAACACTAAATAAATTTAATGGGGCATTAATTTAGTGGAACATTAATTTTTCTATAAGTTAATTTTTTCAGAAAATAAGTGAGCTCTTCATCAGGCTCTAGTGATGTGTCCGTAATGGAGAGATTACATATGATGGAGGTGTCGTCTGTAAGGAGTAGTTCAACTGTAGTTTTGTTTGTACAAACTTAGAACCTCCTTTTGTTATTTCTGTCAAAAGTTGGTCCAGCCATGATGAATATTCAATAAGTTTAAGTGCCACTGAAGATGATCTGGGAAAATGAAACTTTTTCCATACCTTTTCCATCCTCCTTGCTGTTATATTCAATGTTCCCATATCCTAGTGGGTGAATCATTAAGTGTATTGTCATAGCAACAGAATTGGTAGTTTGCTGCCCCCTTACCTGTCTGGATCACCTGCAGCACTCTGGTGAAACTTCCTGATCATCTTGTATCTTGCCAACTTTACAGCAGGGCGTGTCAATCTATACCCCTTGGCAGTGATTCTGCATTAGCAAGGAAACATTAATTTGTTACTTTCAGGCAGCAGGTACACAACTTGAAGTTGCAGTTTAAACTACTGGAACAAATGGAAAAAATGTTGGCAATTTTCCAATTTCTTTCTCTTTCTCCCTTCATGCTCTCTATTGCAAAGTTTTAATTTCTCACTTTCTAACCAAAAAGGCTCCATGTTTTTTCCATGACTTTTGATCATAATCTGGAAATTCCATGACCAAAATCAAATTTCTATGACCACAATCAAAATTCTATGATGTTTCCATGACTTTGCTAATTCATAAAATTCCATGATTTTTGTAGACTCTGTAGAAACCCTGGTATATAACTTAATTATTCTAACTGGCCCCCAGAGGAACATGAGAGCTTATAATGATCACTAATACACTGTACAGCTTGTGCAATAGTGTATAGCGTGACATTTGAAATCCTTTAAAGCCTGTGTCATCACTTTATTGCTTGATCACATACCTGTTATAAAGGTCATCATCTTCACCTCCCCAGCCCCAAAACTTGTTTGAAAATCCATTAATTGCCTCAAAGTGTTCCTTCTTGAATGCACCGGCCCCACCAAATATTGACGAATATGGTAATCTGTCAAATAAATGTTTTATTTTACAATTTTACTCCCTCTAACTATGCACTAGTTAATGACCTTTGGTAGAACAGGTTTCAATCATTCTCACAGTGCATGGACACAATAATGATTTCATTAATAAAGCACAGTTCCTGGATTAAGCACCCCCTCTAAAACAGTGTTGCCCCCCCCCAAAAAAAATTAAATACCCTCCCTTCTTCACTAGGAAACAACAAGAGATGATGTACAAATTGAAGAACTGGAAGTTGAGTAGAAACACATTGTGAATTGGAAACAGTAGCATGACCAGGCCACATCAATGAACTCAGTACAGTAAGCCAGATAATGGAGAACTGTGAAAGTGCCTCTTTGATTGAGCACACTTACACGTATGTCCCCATACCCCTCCCCCCACCCCACCACCTCCTCCACATACAATTTTAAATAAATTCATATTACAGTCTCAAGCCAAAATTAGTGTCATTCAGAGCTGTAAGCTTGTAGCAGGAACAATCGAGCATGTGCAGTTGAGGAGCTGAACCATGCACTACAGGCGGAAAGGGCATGAACTTGAAAAAGAAGCAGTCACTAGTCATTGTATTTAGTATAATTTAGAGATGATTCACAAGTACAAATAAAGCAGTTTACAGAAAGTAACTACAGGGTTCGTACAGATTGCTTCATTTGAAATTTAAGGACTTTCTTGGACCATTTATAACAATTGTTAGGACCTTCCGACACGGACACCTAAAAGCATTTGGGAGAGCCCTGGTTTTCCTCCTTTCCAGACCCAAACTTCAAAGAAAACAAATTCACAGTTCAGTTTGCAGTCTACCATTTTCAGAGCTGTTTTATTAGGACTTTTTAAGACCTTCACATTTTCTTAGGATTTTTTGAGTACTAAAATTTGCTTTTTAAAATTTAAGGACTTTTCAGGGTTTTTTATGACTGTACAAACCCTGTAACTAGTATATGCGACAACAAAGCTAGAGGGGGGAGGAGGTAGCCAAGTATGGCTGGAAGTAACACAGGCTATACTTACACATAATTAAACTTGTCTATAGCAACTGACAAATGTCTGGGTGAAGTAGGGCATGTGTACATGTTGCGATCATCCTCTGGAATAAGGTCAACGTCATGGAAAATGAAACAGTCAAAATCTTGAAATTTTAATGCCTCCTTGTATCCAATGTTAAACAACATGGCACGATTGAATGGAGTACTACCAGACTGCAAGATAACACACAAAACAGAACATAAATTCATGTACATGTAGGCATTAAATCAATTCAATAAATTCAAAGTAACTTACACTTGGACTGAAATATTTTTTTGTTCCCAAGCTGTTATAAAATTTTATTGGCCCTTTTGCACACGTACCCTCAAACTACCAAGGGGGTCCAAATCCTCCCCCCCTATATTTTTTTTAAATTTTCTCAAATGTTTTTAGCTTTTTCTCCCAAACTTTTTAGCAACTGTTCCTTGATAAAAAATAAAACATTTTCTGACATTATTTCAAAATTGCTGGGCCTCTCCAATTTTTCTAAAAAAATGCCCAAAATTTTACATTATTTTTTGCAATTTTTGTTACAAAAATGACTCTTTTCTGCTGATTTTATGACATTCTCAGAAAGATTTTAGATTCTTCTCAAAGTTTTTAGCAACTCTTCTTTAATGAAAAAGACATTTTATGACTTTATTTTGAAACTGCTGGGCCTATCCAATTTTTCTAAGAAAATTCCCAAAATTTGACATATTTCCAATATTTTTACAATTATTTACAAGTATTTATAATTTTTAGCAAACAATTTTACTTCTATCCTCTCAAACATTTGAGAAACCAATATTTGAGCTGAAAGAAAATTGATTTCTTGGTATAGAAAAGAGCTTCAGCTCAGCAAAGTATTTTTATGAGCCCACAGTCAGAAATGAAATTTAGACCAGCAGTGCCATATTTCACTCCTTTATCATGATTTTCTGAAACCTTAGTGTTGCCTTTCTTTGTCTGGGTAGTTTTTATTCCATCAAATACAGTACATTTTGAGAAATAAACTTTCGAATGTGTCCCTGTTTAGACAGACCAACCACCTTAAATGTGATAATTATCTATGCACTAAAAGAATTGGTGTAAAATGGTTAACCACCGTTTTCACTGCTACACGACCATTAGGATCAAATTGCCAAAATTCTGTTAATCACGTTTTATTTCAAACAAAAAGTGTGCCTAATGATAAACTGTAACCAATCACGATTTCCAGATAGATCTACAGACACATGTATATATATTTCTTGGACGAAACTTTCATCTGATTGTGGGAAGCACAGCTCTGTTTGAAATCAAGTTTGATTGACAGTAGCCCAAAACCAAACTCCTGAATGGAAATTTGACCAAGGTTGAGAAGCAATGAAATTATGGTAAGTGATGTTTAGGGTGATTCCTGTCATTTGTGTCTATCTATAGTGTTGACTGCAAAAGCTATTAGAAAATGTGATCTGTAGAATATCTGGTGTCTTGTTAATCTGGCTCACACATGTACACCCACCTGTTCCACTATGATTATCCTGTAATCAACATTTTGTCTTTTCAGCATCGGATGCATGTGACGGACCAAGATTCCCAGCTGCTCATATCGTTTGCGATAAGGAATAATTAATGCCATCTAAAGAGTAAATAAAACAAATACAATGAGGACAGAGAATAATGCCATAGTCATCTGACGATATAATTATACAGATTGATCCTCCCTACATGTATAAGCTGAACCCCAAGCTCAGCACAGGTCTCCCCAGCTCTCTAATGAGTGACTCAATGACTACTTAGTTGTTATTTTTTTTTAGATTGATGAATAAATTATTTATTATTAAATTGTTATCAGTTCACAGCTAGATGTGTGCCATATTGGATTGTATGTATAAAGAAACTCTGTGTAAAGAGAATACCCATTTCAAAAATAAGTATGAAGTAAACATTGTTGTTGTACCTACTTGTCTGTTGTCATCTGATTGTCTCTATGGATTTTGGGGCCATTTTAGCTTGCAAGTATTTCTCAACATTTTTATTTTGTGTTTTCCACCATATAAAATGGATGCAACAAACATTTTCTCAGAAATGTAACTGTACACAGTTGTTTAACATTTATTGCCAAACAATATAAAACACATAAAAGCCACATTCTTATTTAATGCATTGTACTGTAAACATTTGTGCAAACCCCAACACGACAACTGTTGTATTGATAACTTCTCCTAACTAGTTTCTATAAATTGACTAGTTAATATATATAAACCCAGCTGGGAGAATTTTATGATTCATCAAGGAACTTGCTTTACATATGCATAAAGGTGATCAGTTTCCTTATACTATTAACCCGACTGCTTATTTTCATAAGTATTGATACTGCAAGAAGTGAAATGTTGATAAACTTTGGGACTGACACAGCTAACCCTTTCAGCCTCAAACACACCAAATGACATACTGCTAAATTCTCCTTTAGTTACTTTTTCTATACATTTGTTATGAAACAGGTTTGGAGAATTTTGACAATATCCTCTTCAAAGTTTAATGGTTCTGATCATTTCCTTTATTCTCATTACCAAACTACTGACTTTACTATTGATACTGTAAAAAGAAAATAGATGCTGACAATTAATTTGTCTTGGGCTGAAAGGATGAATGAAGTAAACATAAAATAGTTCAAAGTTTCAACAAAAAATGTTGGAGTGACTTGAATTTGTCTATTAAGTAAGCAATCTCCCCACCTAGATAATCTTCCAGTGAAGGCAAACTCACTTTTTAGTGTTTCATTTCAGTTTCTTCTTTGTTGCTCAAAATTTCCATGGTAACAAAAGACTGCCCAAGAAAAATCTTCATTAGGTGACAATTTCTACAGAACCCTTTTTGTATTTTCTAACAAATTTTATGCAAATCTTTAAAGCTATATATATGTCTTAGTGTGTGAAATCCTATCTCATACTGAGATCTCCAGATCACAATCAACCACTGAAGTTGTTCTTAACTTGTACAAAGTCTTCAGCAAGACAGTGATTGTGAAGTGCTTGGTGTTACTGTCTCTGATGTGAAGGATGTTATAAGGTAAGACACACAACACTTTTCATAATTATAATAAGTGAGCAGAACAACTTTAGTGGAAAGCAATATATGTAGGAACATTATCCATTTGGCACAAAACATTAGATCAGAAATTAGTTTCCAGAAAAGTAGTAAAAAGCTATATAAACTGTAGTCAAATCAGTGTTTCACATTGTAAAACTTGAGAGAAGTACATCTTCAAAAAGCTAACTGCTTCCAACCTTTCTATAACAGTGTTTTAAATATTAAATATTATATTCAGTTTCAATCTGGTGTGTGCAACAAATTTCTGAATACATAATTTTAGTCTGTGTCAATTCTTATCTAAATCTCAAAAATAATATGACCTACTGTAATTTCCAAGGTTCATATACACATGCTGCAATATAGATCGTTTATTTCAGATATAAAAGAGTGATACATGGCCACATTTAAGAGTCACCACCTGCTATTTTGTTTACAAAAGTATCTGTTAATATGGTCACTTTAAAGGGATCAATGAATGATACAACAAAAAGAACTTATCCTAAAAACTACATACTGTCAATTCAGGGATTTAGTATTGAAAATGGTTACCTTCATCATCTCTGTTTGACAAGGCATGCATCAACTTACAACTTTTGCTTCATTTTTAAGCAGCTCAAGTGTGGCATGGTGATGAGTTGGGACAGAACACAATATGAACATAAAATTATTCAGTTAATATGATCAAATTTTTCTGGCACACTGGTGGTCCAATTAACTGTGTTCCACTGTAAGGGACCAGCTATTAATTTGGGGGGGTACAGTTGATGCAAAGTGGGGGTGGGGCATCAATTTTTGTGCTGGTAAATGGTGGATTTTGTAAGAAATTATAGCAAAAAGTAAGGGGCTTATCAAAAATTGAGCAAAGGAAAATCCATTTGCACTAACCCCCCCTCCCCCCCCCCTTCTAATTAATGAGTGGTCACTAACAGGAGGATTTCCACCATAATTGTTAATAACGGGCCACATAGTCTTTGACTGGTTGCATTGTTCAGACTCGTAGAGGTGTTTGGAATTGAAAAGGTCTTTTGATAAACATTGTATCAGCAGAAATCTGCCTACACAATTAGATAATAATTACAGTGTTCAAATGTTCACCTTAGTGCGTGCTTTACAATCAGTTGGTCTCCAGGCTCCCCCCTTTAGCACCCAACCTCCATAACTGACTGAGAGATGTTTGTTCAGGTCTTCCATCCTGGGTACATTCTGATCCACATACAAGGGGCCAACTGAAAACAATGACAATATACAATTAATATAAAGGCAGTGCACACGGTTGCCATAATATCTATTGCCACTACTTCAGACATTCTTGCCTTTACAGAACTTTAATCGCATTCTGTCTTCTCTGCACACCAAGATCAAGGACTGCTACTTTCAGTGACTGGGCCTTTTCTGTATTTGCACTTGTCTAATACTTTGGAACTGCTTGCCCAACGACATTAGGAATGACCAGTCATTAAGGTGGCTGAACACAGTTTACGCGCGGTCAGCCGTACATTGCATCGATGCCACGGGTTTTCAAACAGAAAACAAACACGGCGGCGAAAACCTTTTTTCTTGTTTTCACCGGTTTGCGAAATACCG